>CM070016.1:26430857-26495857 GCA_036247105.1 Cirrhinus mrigala
CACACACACACACATATATATATATATATATATATATATATATATATATATATATAGTAAGATAATGTAGGAATTAATTTTAAATAATACATTATTCTGAAATATTTCAGGTGTTTTTTTTTTATTATTATTAGTATTATTACACTGTTAAGTTATGTAGGTGTAAATTTTAAATAATGTAATTATTCAGAAATATTGTAGGTGTCTCTTAAATTTTTTTTAGTCTCTAATAAATGCTAAAAAAAAAAACTCAAAACATGATTTATTTTAGTTAGTTACATAGTTAAACAGTCAGTTATAACTAAGTAACTGACAATGAATTCATACTTTTTTCTCCTTTGTTCTCAATATCATTTTCTGTTTTTATAACTGATTAATAAACATTATTACCTGACAAAAGCCAATTCCTTAATGACATCATCGTCCAGGACATGACATCATTTTGGAGGGAAAACTGTAGCACAAACATCAGTATTTGGTGAATTTTGGTATTCCTTGTCATTAATGAAGTTATAATTAATGCTTATAATTAATGTTTTTTGTAAAAATCAATCCTTAAATTACAACACAAGCATATTCATTTTCTTGCAGCTTAAAAGGTTCAGCATAACAGGAAGGACCCAGTGCGTAATCTCTGCAAATTCACCGTTCAAGCGAGTAATTCCACAATCCCATCTTTCTCTCGCGGGCTTTACAACGGCCTGCTTTTAGAAGGAAATGGAGCCATTGCATTATGCTGTTGTAAATGGTGTGCAATCGTAAAGGTCACAACTTGGTTCTGAAAGCAGCGCATGCGACACTTAACGCATTATTCCACTCGGATCGGGCCACGGATCCATTTGTTGAGTTTAAATGAGGGAGGCGACGTTGTGGACCCGAATTTAAATACGTTTCGGCTCGTTTTCAGGAAACATATGTTCCCCCTTGTGCTGCTTTTAACAGATTGTCAATGAAAAGCGTTTCAGGGCTGCTGGAGTGACGTGTTTTCTCTTGAGCTGTGAGTGAATGTCAGTGCATACTATAGTATTTTGATTTTGAAGCTGTATTTATATATACTTGTTCATTTAATAAAACATATGCATATACGTCTCTCTCTCTGTATAAAGACGTATATGTATATATACATGTTTTATTAAATGAACAAATAAGTAAATAGATAAATAACAAAAAAAATTAAATATTTGTTTTAATTAATAAATAAATAATCTAAAAAATTAATAAAATAAATATGAATGCTATTATTAGTGTGCAATATTAATAATAATTATTATTGTCATTTGAACTATTTCTGTACATATAAATAAATATGTATAAAATATACATTTTTATTAAATGAATAAGCAAATGAATAAAAAAAAACATATATATAATGTTGTTGTTGTTTATTATTATTATTATTATTATTATTATTATTATTTAGGCGATGAACATACAGAGTGAAGCATTTGAACGATATGTACATAAATATGTATAAAAAAAATACATTTGTTTTATTAAGTAAATAAATACATAAATAATATTTATATTCATGTTTAAGTAAATAAATAAATAAATATGTAATGTTTTAATAAATAAATAAAATCTAAAACATTTATATAGTAATAATAATAATAATAATAATAATAATTATTATTATTATTATTATTACTATTAATATTATTATTTAGGTGATATACATACTGAGAGGCGTTCAAATGATTTATGTATATATAAATAAATATGAATACATAAAGAATATAAAAATTAAATATTCATGTTTTAATAAATAAATAAAACATTTATAAAAAAAATAAGTAAATGTATTATTATTATTATTATTATTATTATTATTATTATTATTATTATTATAATAATAATAATAATAATAATAATAATATTTAGATGATGAACATATATAAAATTGTATCAAATTATAATTGTTACATTCTATATGAAAATATTAATTATAAATATAAATATTTTTTATTATTGTAATATTGACCTCTGAGTGAATATCATTTTCTACAAGATTTAGTTTCAAGGTAGCCTATGTATAAATATGTATTTGAATTAAATAATTGTTTCTTTTATTAATTAATGTAGTTATTATTATAATTATTATTTGCTGTGTTTCTCCAGATTAAGAAGTGTTGGAGAACATTCTTTAACACATTCCAAGATCTGAGAGACTTTTTGGACAAAGGACTAAGCGATCCAATCTATCTCTTTGTCAGACGGACGTGAAATTGATGGTTTATCTTTCTCCTAAATGGTCGCTATCAATCTGGCCCTTTTTAGTTTGACGCGGCGATGCTGTTGCGCGGCAGCTCGTCTCCTATTGGGTGAGGGGTCAATATGCAAATGAGCTTTTGACAGACAAGGGCAGCAGATCTCAGCAATGCTTTTAGGCAGATGGACAAACATGTCCATCTCTGGAGTGAGTGTGATGTTGGGAACAAGGTCACAGCTGCATCTTATCTGAATACCATTTGATAAGATTTCAGCAGCTTATGAGTATTTGGATTAAAATCAACATGAAATTAACTATCTAATTTAAAATCATCAAAATGTAGTAACGTTCTTTACTTTTGAAAATCGTTTTTAAAAAATCGTATTAACCAATAATATCACAGCTTAACATGTTTCCGTCAATCAAATCCAATTAGATAAATCAAGTCCCAGCAGCATTATTTAGAGTTTCTTCCAGAAATAAATTACATTTTGGAAGTTAAATGTATTACAGTGCTATCTTGTGTTGTTTTAAGGCCTAATTTTTATTGACAAACCATATTAACCAATAATATCACAGCTTAAGCATTTCTGTCCAATCAAATCCAATTGGATAAATCAAGTCCCAGCCAGATTTTAAGTTTCTTTCAGAAATTAGTCACATTATGGAAGCTAATTATACCATAAATGCCATTTTATGTTGTTTTAAGGCCTCATTTTTTTATGACAAACCATATTTACCAATAATATTGCAGCTTAAGCATTTCTGTCCAATCAAATCCAATTGGATAAATCAAGTCCCAGCCAGATTTTAAGTTTCTTTTAGAAATTAGTCACATAATGGAAGCTAATTATACCATAAATGCCATTTTATGTTGTTTTAAGGCCTCATATTTTATAATAAACCATATTAACCAATAATACCGCAGCTTAAGCATTTCTGTCCAATCTAATCCAATTGGATAAATCAAGTCCCAGCCAGATTTTAAGTTTCTTTCAGAAATTAGTCACATTATGGAAGCTAATTATACCATAAATGCCATTTTATGTTGTTTTAAGGCCTCATTTTTTATGATAAACCATATTTACCAATATTATTGCAGCTTAAGCATTTCTGTCCAATCAAATCCAATTGGATAAATCAAGTCCCAGCCAGATTTTAAGTTTCTTTTAGAAATTAGTCACATAATGGAAGCTAATTATACCATAAATGCCATTTTATGTTGTTTTAAGGCCTCATATTTTATAATAAACCATATTAACCAATAATACCGCAGCTTAAGCATTTCTGTCCAATCAAATCCAATTAGATAAATCAAGTCCCAATCAGATTTTAAGTTTCTTTTAGAAACTAGTCACATTATGGGAGCTAAATATACCATAAATGCCATTTTATGTTGTTTTAAGGCCTCATATTTTTATGACAAACCATATTAACCAATAACATCGAAGCTTACGTGTTTCTGTCCAATCAAATCCAATTAGATAAATCAAGTCCCAGTCAGATTTTAAGTTTCTTTCAGAAATAAGTCACATTATGGGAGCTAATTGTACCATAAATGCCATTTTATGTTGTTTTAAGGCCTCATTTTTTTATGACAAACCATATTAACCAATAATATTACAGCTTAAGGGTTTCCGTCAAGTCAAATCCAATTTTATAAATTAAGTCAAAACATTATGTTTAGCCAGATTTCTTAGTTTCTTTCAGAAATGAATCACATTATGGAAGTTAAATGTACTACAATGCCATTTCAAGTTGTTTTTAAGGCCGCATTATGTATGACAAACCATATTAACCAATAACATCACAGCTTAAAGTTTTCTGTCCAATCAAATCCAATTGGATAAATTAAGTCTGAACATTATGTTTAGCCATATTTCTAGGATTCTTTCGGAAGTGAATCACATTATGGAAGTAAGATGTATTACAATGCCATTTTATGTTGATTTTAAGGCCTCATTATTTATGACAAACCAGGAACCAGTAATATCACAGCTTAAGAGATTCCGTCCAATCAAATCCATCTAGATAAATTAAGTCCTTTAGCTAGACTCCTAAGTTTGTTTCAAAAAGAAATAACATTATGGAAGCCAAATGTATTATTAATGCTGTTTTTAGCGTACTTTTATGCAAACACACAAATGTAGACGCAAATGCTTTCCAATGCAAAGCGCACATTACCGTGCATTACATACTAAGCATGCATTTCCTGCATTAAAACCTATTTGGAAACATTATTTTGATGATTCCATTTGCTGGCTTTAAGTGTGTTTTTATGCATTACTTGGCTGTTTCGAGCTTGGCCGTCCTTTGTAAAATTCTAACGGCGTCTCTTGCTCACTACTAGACGTACATAAAGACATTTACCTACTCGGGCATGGAGCAGAGTAACAAGTTTAGAGAAAGGGCACATCAGCATACGGGAGCGCGCTTCGCCCCCCGCTGTAATTGGTCGCGCTCCGGCTGCTAGACGAGCAGCTGTAATTGGTTTAAATACGAGAGAGGTGTGTTAACAGCCGAGATGGTGACTCGGGGTGTGTGAAGATGGAAGACGATGCTTCCGGAGCGTGCACGAATGTGTGTGTGTGGGCGCAGGGCAGCTGCTTACACTACACACGCCGACATCTGCTGCAGCCTCTCCAGAGGCGGACGACTCGCTGTATCAGCGATCTCACACTCTCTACCTCTCACCCATGTGCTCCGGTACATGCAAAGACCAAAGCTGCATCAATAAATGATGCGTTTATAGGTCACGTTTTGATAATGTAGGACCTTTGATATGATTCAAATGATATGCTAATAAATTTTGAAGGATTCACTGGAGGAACGGCCTCGTACGGTCGCATTTTGCAAAACAGAATGCCATAATCTGACAGAACTCCACAAGCTCTGATCTGACCTAGTCAGATTGCACAGGTTTTATTGGATTGTTGAAACGTGTTTGCAATGAGCACGTCCTAGAAGAAATAAGGCCTGTTCCAATTTGCAACTGCTTTATCACTTTATTAGGAGCATCACAATTGTGTTGTCTGTTACATAGGGGTTGATTAATAGACATTTAGAAGTTTATTTTAAATAAAAGCTCTATAAATACATTTTTACAGGAAGTGTAACCTAATCGGGTAATTAAAAGAAATATGTAATGTAAATACACAAGTGCAGCGACCATGTTTGGGTATTTGGACAAGCCAAGTTTGAAAGGGAAGAGTGATGGCAAACGTTTTAATCAACCTTGATTCTGGAAGTATTTTTGGCACAATTGTTTTAATTTAACAATCAAAAATTGCAATAAGGCTTGTACCAAATTAACCTCTCTGAGATTTTTTTAAGCAAAAATGGTTATGCATATTATAAAAACAAATTTTGTGTACTTAAATTAATCATGAGAATATATATACCTTGCTCTGTATATCTATACACTATTTTTCTTTTTTTTTTTTTTCTTTTTAGTTGAAGCCTCTTGTACATAATGACTGCATTTTTTTAAATAAAAAAAAATACAGAGAAAAAAACTGTAATTTTGTGAAATATTATTACAATTTCTATTTTAATATACTTTATTTTAATATACTTTAAAATATAATTTATTCCTATGAGTCAAAGCTGAATTTTATTTTTTTATACATTTGATACATACGAATTTATGCATTTTCAAGTATTACAAAATGTTCAAAAAATTAAAAAAAAAAAATGCAGTTTAAATAACTTTTTAACATATCTATATATAAAGAAAGGGGATCAGAATACAAATAAGAAACTATCAAAATAAAAGAATAAATTATCCCCTGGTACTAAAGAACAAAGATGAATTTTCAGCAGCATCATTCAGACTCATTGGCTTAAATAAATAAATAAATAAATATATTCATATTTATATTTTTTGGAACCTGTGGTACTTTTTTTTTTTTTAGGATTCTTTTATGGAAAAAAAAGTTAAAAAGAACAGCATTCATGTAAATTAACAAAAATGAATTATCTTTTAAAGTGTACTAAAATCAAAAACCATTTAAATGAAAATAGTTTTAAAACCATACCTTTTTAATAACTTTTGCACAATATTTCTTTCTTTTTTGTATTTTTGAGCAAATAAATGCAGCCTTGCTGAGCATAAGAGAAAATGACAACCACATAAAAATGATTGTACTACATTAACCTATTATCTACGTTTATTGATTATGTATATAAAATGCAATGTCAGTGTAAAATTATTCCAAAATATTCAGATAAATTAAATATAAGTAGTTTTAGAGTGTATAGAGGCAAAGTGGGTCATATTTGCATATTGATATGCAAATATATGCATTACTTTCTGCAGTTTCTATGGTTTTTGGATCGTTTCGTTTTTTGGAAACTTGAAGCTATTGGAAACTATTGAACTATTGTTTTAACATGTATCCTCAATAAAAAAATAGAGCTCTTGGCATGATTTCTATTAAAAAAGAAATGGATTTTAAATATTAAATTGTGTTTTATTTGTGGAAATGCACTGTTCTTTTGTCTATGCATGTATTTGCTAAGACTATTAGAGTATTATTTGAAGAGGTTAATACTTTGTTGCATGCCGGTTTGTTATTAATTAATTTGGTTTCATCTTAAACAGGCCTTAAAGCGTCATGGAAAAAAGCATAAACTATAATGATTCAGATGCATAACGGTTCAGATTGTCTTGTGTTTGGGGTGTGTCTGAGGTGTGTGTGTTAAAACAGACTCCAGCTGTATTCGTGCTCGCTGCATATGGTTTGAGCGTCTCCCCATAGGCAGCACTTTGAAGCTGCTGGTTTGGCCTTGCATGTGGGTAAGACTCATGAAATAAACCCAGTCTTCTCTTTCTGCTGCTCCCACACACACACACAGAGCTCTGGGCTCGGCTTCCCACCCGGGGAACTATCTCCATATTGGCCTGAAAGCCTCCTCTCTCCTTTGCTTTGTTCCCTCCGTTGAGTCTAATTCCTGTTGACAGACCCTGAATGACAAAAGCGTGCTGGGAGTTTCCCAGTACATGGGAAAACTCCGATCTGTTTGTAGAAATTCCTGCCGCACGTGTCGGGAATGGCCCTCGGTATACCTGCGGGTTCCCGAAAAACCGCAAACGCTGGGATCGTTTGAACGTGCGCGAAAGGCGAGAGCTCATGCGAGTGTCTGAGATCAAAAGAGCCGGAGGAGCCATGTTTGGGGTGGGCGACCGCCTCCCAGAACTCCCCCTGAAGCTTCAGGCTCTTCAGAGGCTCCCAGAGGAGGACTTTGTTGCTCAGAGATTTGCGCTTTCGTGGGTTGAAAACTTGGAGTCCTTGTTTTGTTTAAAATCCGATTCTTATTGGATGCTTCTCATAAAGTCAATTAAGAAAAATAATGAAATCATTGTTGACATAGTGAGAGAGTGTAAAGGGAAGTAAATGTGGATAGCAGCTCAGATCATTTGAGTATTCAATAAGAAGTGTTTGAGATCATGTTGAGATCTGACTGCACGTTTTAGTGTTTGAGCACAGTTTGAGACATAATTGAGACTAGAGGTCGACCGATGTTGGATTTTACCGATACCGATAACTAGAGTTGGGGTACTCGGACTCGAGTCTGGTCTCGAGTACAATTTTTAGGCGACTCGGACTTGTCACGGACTCGGATGCATTTTTACTCGGACTTGACTCGGACTCAAGCTTTTTGGACTCGGAAAATATGCCGAGTCCATCCGAGTCCAGAGACAGTTGACGGAAATGTCACTGACTCGATGCATTATCACGAAAGTGATATTCAGTATTTGCATGCATTTTTAAGTCTTGTCCAGTAGGCTACTTGAAAGCCGACGGGTTTATGTGCGCACACACTCAAAGCACGCTCACAGAACGCGCCTCTCAGTGCACGAATGCCGAACTCTCTTTCGCTTCTGATAGGGTCTGTATTGATACACACATGCTCGTCTTGGAGACTATTCATGTAAATGAAGTCGGTTTTGTCTTAAGTTAACCTGAACAGTTGGGAGAAATACTGATGCGTCAAAATATTTGATCTGTGCGTCAGATCTTAAAGCGACAGCAGCGTAAACCTGCAGCCGCTAACCCCGTCATAAATATTAATTAAACAACAAAAGAAAAAGAGAGAATCACTCACTTTTCTTGACTGAATCACTTATTAACTTTAATAAGAATCATATTTAATGTATATTTCAAGAGATGTCTGTAGTAGCCTATTTCTGTAATAGCCTTTAGATAGACCTACCTAAAAAAAAAATAATAATAATAATAAAAAAATCTATTTTTAAAAAGATTCTATTTTTAAAAAATATTATTTCATTTGTATTTTTGATTAATATATTTATTTATCCTTTTGTTTGTAAGTAATAGACCTACTTCAGTGAGCTTGAGAATGTCTTACTTACATTAGTTTTTGCTGTATTAAAATTATTATAAAAGAGGTGCATTTTCTGCTCTTAAGGTCCCATTCTCCAAGATACCTACTCCTTTACCCCCACCCTTGAATTTATACATTTACTATATCAATGAATAAAGTCAAGTAATTTATCACATTCTAAAACCTGTTTCACTCTGAAGTCAGCCATAACTTCTGTCACGTGACTTTAAGTTTGCTAAGCAGAGCAGAGCTTATGAGATGATGTGAAATCAAAAATCAAAATGACAAGATCCACTAGAGGTTTGCTTTTCTTACATTTCAATTGACATCAGGTTTTTAGTTGTAAAGGTTAAAGACATGGGTGCCCAGACTCCTTGGTTTAGCTCCAACTTGCCTCAACACACCTGCCAGGGGGTTTCTAGTATGCCTAGTAAAAGCTTGATTAGCTGTTTCAGGTGTGTCTAATTGGGGCTGGAGCTAAACTATGTAGGACACCGGCCCTCCAGGACCGAGTTTAGGCACCCCTGGGTTAAAACAAGATACTGACAAACAGTAGTGTTTCCTTGGACTCGGACTCGGCCCTTTGGGACTCGGACTTGAGTCCGACTCGGCCCATTTTGGACTTGGACTCGATTGGTTAAAGACTAAGACTCGACTCGGACTCGACTTAGGTGGACTCGGACCCAACACTACCGATAACTAGGTTGGACCACACTGGCCGATACCGATTAATTGACTGATAGTTTTTAAAATGGATACTGAACGGAAAATAAATAGTGCTGTACTATTTGTTTTTTTTTTTTTTTTTTTTTTTTTTTTAAATTGCCTACTGAACCATACTTTGTAAATGAATAAAAATATTAATTATATATTGATCATTACAGTTACTTCATTGTTCATTAATGTTAAGAAAAGCAACTAAAATTTTAAAAATATATCAGTAAATGCTGAAATTAACACACTCTAACAATGAACAGTACTTCTATTCTACAGCTTTTATCAATCTTAATGTTACAAATGGACTCGTATTGTAAAGTGTTACCATTACATCAACATTCAAGCTAAAGATGGCCATCTTTAAATATCTACACAAAGGCCACAGTATTGAGATTGTATACATATAGATAGTGTGTACGTTCACAATTTAACTGCTTCTGTCCTAGAACATTTGTGGTTATCCAATCGAAATATTTGGTCACACAACAAGTGCAGCGCCGCGTCTAGGAGAACTCGCAGCTATCCGGTATCACACACACTGGACACGTCGCTTTCAATTCAAGCGGCGGTCTACAGGACTTTATTTGCATCATCTAGTCAACAAATTCCTTGCTTAGTAATGACATGAAAACATGCACTACAGTATACTGTATACACCGTTTGTATTCATTGTTTTAAATCCGCCTTTGAAGTGTCCTGCTCTGTGCAGCGCAATGTCACGTGTCTAAACAAATGGCACGTGCTGTCAGTGATTTCCGCCACTAGAGGCCGTATAATGACGACCTTCTCAGCTGCTCCAGCAACAGACCCAACCCGGAAATAACTATTTTTGCCGATAACCGATAGTTCCGCTAATCAACTGTCGTTGCCGATTAATCAGCAAAACGGATACATCGGTTGTTCTCCAACTGAGATCTCATCTGAAAACATAAAAATGTAAAGCAATGAAATTAATGTGGATAACAGTTCAAATCTTTAGATCTTGGGAAAATGAGAAATGTTGAGTTTATATTGAGACTTGTTTGCGTATTTTGTTTTCTTGTCAAATCTGAGCATAGTTTGAGACATTCTTAAGATCTCATCTGAAATTTTAAAGATGTCAAGCTAAAAATGAATGGACAACAGCTCAAATTATTTGATCTTGGGAGAATTCAGTGAGAAATGTTTGAGTTCGGATTGAGATCTGACTACACACTTTGGTATCTTGGCAATTTTGAGCGCAGTTTGAGGCATTATTGAGATTCATTTGAAACTTTTTAAGATGTAAGGCTAAAATGAATGTGGACAACAGCTAAGATCATTTGACCTTGGAAGAATTTGATGAGAAATATTTGAGTTTATATTGAGATCTCTGACTTTTGTTTTTTTGGCAAATTTGAATACAGCTTGAGACATTATTGAGATCTCATCTAAGAGTTTAAAGATGTCAAGCTAAAAATGAATGTTGATAACAGCTCAGATAATTTGATCTTGGGAGAATTTTATGAGTATATGTGAGTTCATATTGAGATCTCTGGCTTTTGCGTATTTTGTCATCTTGGAAAATTTGAGCACAGTTGGAGACATTGTCGAGATATAATCTGAAACCTTTAAGATGTAATGCTAAAATTAATGTGGACAACAGCTCAAATTGTTTGACCTTGGGAGAAAGCATGTTTGAGCATGCATGAGAAATGTTTGTGTTCAGATTGAGATCTCTGACTTGCAGGCTTTGGTTTCTTGTCAAATGTAAGCACGGTTTGAGACATGGAGATCTCATCTGAAACTATGAAAATGTTCTTGTCAAATGTGAGCACGGTTTGAGACATGGAGATCTCATCTGAAACTATGAAAATGTGACGCTCTGAAATTATTTGTGGATAACAACTCAGATCTTATTATCTTGGGAGAATTCGATGAGAAATATTTGAGTTCATATTGTAATCTCAGACTTTTATTTGCACTCCTTGAGTGTTGAGCAATTTGAGCGCAGTTTGAGACATTATTGGTATGTTAAACTAAAAATGAATGTGGATAAGAGTTCCAATCATTTGACCCTAGGAGAAAGCATTGAGAAATGTTTGTGTTCATATTAAGATCTCTGACTTTTGTTTCCAGACTTTGGTTTCTTGTCAGATCTGAGCACTGTTTGAGAAATGGAGATCTCATCTGAAGCTATAAAATGAATATGGATAACACCTCAGATCATTTGCTCTTGGGACATTTCAATGAGAAATATTTGAGATCTCTGACTTTTGATTGCAGTCCTTGGTTTCTTTTGTTAAATTTGAGCACACTTTGAGACATTATTGAGATCTCATCAGAAACTTTAAAGATGGCAAGCTAAAAATGCATGTGGATAACAGCTCAGTTTATTTGAGCTTGGAAGAATTCAATGAGAAATGTCTGAGTTCATATTGAGATCTCTAACTTTTGGTTGCAGTCCTTGGTTTCTTGACCAATTTGAGCACAGTTTGAGACATTATTGGTACGTTAAGCTAAAAATGAATGTGGATAAGAGCTCAGTTCACTTGACCTTGGAAGTCATATTGAGATCTCTGACCTTTGTTTGCAGACTTTGGTTTCTTGTCAGATATGAGCACCGTTTGAGACGTTATCGAGATCTCATTTGAAGCTATACATATAAAGCTTTGGAATCTGAAATTCCAAAGTCACAATTGAGATTACTGTGATCTTTTTCTCAGGAAAAACATCTGAGACTTCAGTAAAAGTCCTCATTTTCAACCTGCATTTTCATATTAAATATGTCATAAACTAGACTCATGTGCATTGCTGTGTGGTTGCTGGTGTTCTGGGTGGTTTTTAATATATTTCTCTGCAGTGATTTCTTGATTTCTTTCTATCTGGCGTGACAAGAGTCCTGCACCCTGTAGTCTTTGTGATCCTCTGATCTCAGGTCCCTCATTCAACGTGTCTGAGGGTTATTTTTTCACCAGTTTTATCGTCTACCCGGTGAAAATTGTAAGTCCAAACACTTACTAAAGCAATAACACTGCAGGACGAGTCCCACACTGACATATGAGCAGCAGTAACAGCGATGCTTCCTCGAGCAAACACCACTAATTATTGTAGTAGTAATAATAAAAACATCAGTTCTGCCCCGTGTTCCCTCTGACATCATTTCCCTGCTCTTCACTGATACCTCATTTTATTTTCTGCTTTACTTTCCCCCGCGCCGCTGCCAGGGAGACCATTAAAACAAGGTCCCGTCTGCCGCTCTGCCCTCTCATCTCGCAGGCCGCCGAGGTATATAAACGCTGGAAGGAAAAATCCAGAAGGAGAAACGTCTGGAACCACTAATAACGGGGTCCGTGCTGCAATTTCCAGGGGAGGGTTGAACTTAATGAACAATCAAATAAAGGATTTGAAATTACAGACCTTTGGAGGGAAGGAATCTGAGGTTGCCCTTGGTTGTGAGAAATCTCATCGTTCAAAGAGGTTAGCGAGAGGAGCGAGGGGCCTTACGAAGGGACGACGGACGAACGTCCGTGTGTTATTTGTGTGCATTTGGTGTAACAGTTTATTATATTCCATGTTAGTAACCACATTTCTCATCTCTTTCCAGAAATTTGACCATCAATTGCACGGGGCAAAGGAGGGTTTATATTCCTTTAAGTAAAACGCTTAATTGATGCAATTAGTGTGAAGTTCTTCCTCAGTAAATTTGCCTATTTGATGAGGCGACTTAATAATTGATTGACTTTGGGATTCCACAGAGGAACTTAAGGAGATTTTACTTCATGCACCATTATTAGTTAATGCACTTATTAGTCGCACGGGTTATCCTGGATTAATTGTGTTTGCATAGTAAATGAAGCACGTTTGATGTCAATAATCAGGGATATAAAAATTTTATGTGCCCCAATGGTAATGTCACCTGGGGTAAAGTCGTTTTTACAGTTATTAATTATCTTTGTCTATTGTCTTATAGTTGCTAAATGCTGAATATAGGTAAATTTTCAGTGCTGTGCAAAAGTTAGTGCACGCCATGAAAAATAGTTACAGTTGATGTCAAAAGTTTATATCCCCCTTTCAGAATCTGCAAGATGTTAATTATTTTACCAAAATAAGAGGAATCACACAAAATGCATGTTTTTTTTTTTTTTCTTTTTTTTTTTTTTTTTTTTTTTAGTACTGACCTTTAGTCCACAAGAGAAAATAATAGCTGGATTTATAAAAATGACTCAGTTCAAAAGTTTACATCCCCTTGATTCTTAATACTGTGTTGGTGCCTGAATAATCCACAGCTGTATTTTTTTTTTTTTTTTTTTTTTTTTTCGTTTAGTGATAGTTGTTCATGAGTCGCCTGTTTGTCCTGAACAGTTAAACTGCCTGCTGTTCTTCAGAAAAATCCTTCAGGTCCCACAGATTCTTTGGTTTTCCATCATTTTTGTGGATTTGAACCCTTTCCAACAATGACTTTATGAATTTGAGATCCATCTTTTCACACTGAGGACAACTGAGGGACTCATGTGCAACTATTACAGAAGGTTCAAACACTCACTGATGCTCCAGAAGGAAAAAAACATGCATTAATAGCAGGGGGTGAAAACTTTTGAACCGAATAGAGATGTGTGCATTTATTTTTGCCTAAGTAACTTTTTTTTTTCCACTTAGTACTGCCCTTCAGAGGCTCCAGAAAATAGTTAGATGTTTCCCAGAAGACAAAATAAGTTAAGTTTGCCCTGATCTTCAAATTCAAAAAGGTTTCACCCCCCGGCTCTTAATGCTTTTTCTGAAGAACAGCATGCAGTTTACTGTTCAGGACAAACAAGGGACTCATAAACAACTATTACTAAACAAACAACAACAAAAAAACACAGCTGTGGATCATTTAGTTAACAACACGGTATTAAAATCAAGGGGGTGTCAACTGTTGAACCGGATCATTTTTATAAATTAAATAAATCTCTTACCACACACTGCACACGTCTGCGGCGTGTTACGGCTCTGATGTGGCAACCGGAGTAGATCATGGCTTTGGCATGTGTTTCGACCCCCTGTACTGCACACGTCTGCGGCGCGTTACAGCTCTGAAGCGGTTACTCTAGTCAATGCTTGTGTTTACAGTGTTTCTGCAACAATTACTCTGCCGTGGCTGTTTTTAGTGTCCCCACCGGCAGCAGCAGTGAGTGCAAGTGGCTTCGCAGGTGCTGGAAAAGATCCATGTTCAAACGCACGCAATAGGCTAAAGCTTGCAAAGCTCCGGGAAATCTAATTACCATGAGTGTGTCGAGGGGAAATAAGGAGATACTCGAATGAATTATTAATAATGCCGATCGCCATCTGCTCATTGGATGCGCCTTTAGAGAGAAATGCATCTCTATGTACTGATTTTATAATTAAAGAGTTTTTGTTTTCGATTTAAATTTTTAAATGTAAGGCAAGTATTCGCTGAGTTTCGTTTCATTTTTGTGCAGCGCTCTGTTCAAAACGGAGACATCAGAAAGCGCGTCTTGTTTGTTTTCTTTATTTTTACAAAAGCACAACATTTTGCTGATATTGTGAGTGCATGCAAATAAAATTAGACCGTTTACGGTTCCGGATGATATATTACACTTGCTTTTATAAGCAAAGATTATGGCGTATTTTAATTTTTTTGCAAGTGATTGCGCTGGCGCCTCCATGTCCTGCACAGCGCATTTAGCTTCCACTCTCCAACAAACGATTGCATGCGCAAAATATCATGCATTTGTCTAAGTTAAACGTTTAAAATAACATTGTGATATGCTTGAAGATTTTATTTTAGGCAAGTCGTGATGATTTGAGAAGGCAAGATTGATCAAACATAGGCTGTGATCAACTCACTGCCTGCCTCTGGCCGCTTGGTTGTTACTTTAAAAAAGCAAAAACCTTAATTTAAGAAACAAAAAATGTTCCAAATTAACTTTATAAAGAAACGAAAAGAAATATAACTACGTTCCTATTAAAAACAAAACTGAGATATTGTGATGGATGCAACAGTGTAATGGGAAAGAGAGAGAAAAGACTCAGGCTCCACTCGGACTCGGGCCGGTCATTTTGATGAGCCGTCGGACAAGGGTTGGGCGAGGTTGTTACGAATTTATGCAACAAATATTTGTTTAATATTTACTGTTCTTATTTTGGCTACTTTCTTATTTAACTCTATAATTTCTTTGATATTTACTTTAGTGTTTTGTAGGCTGAAATAAACACGCACGTTTGTTAATCATCAGTCACCTGCCACCGTCACAGCCCTAGTTGTAGTCCAAAGGAGCTGTTCGTTGTAGTTCTTAAAAGGTATTTTTAAAAACGAAATATCTCCTTTTGGAGTGGACTTTGCGATTTGTAACTTTGTAGATCTTTTTTATGCCCAAAGATACACACCACACACTGACTAAAGTTGATAAAGTGAAAAAGCATAATAGCACCTCTTTAAAGGTGGATTATATAGTTGGTGTTTTGAGTAGTTTTTAGTGCATTGCTAAACACATGCTTTTGTTAGTCTCTAGCCGTTTTTCACCTGTTTTATAGTGAAAATGGATCATCTGGTCACTTAAAGTAACAACAGACCTCTCTTCAACAAAACACATAATTTGAGGAATAAGAGAGCAAACGCTGTGTAGTATATACAGCCCATTGTTAGCTAGTAGTATTGATTTAGCAGATGTTTTCATCCAAAGTGATTCTCCTTCATAAGGAGATGCAGTAAATATGACAGAATATGTTACATTGGCTCTCAGCTTCTGATTTATATTCATGGATTTCCCATGTGTCAGTGTAACATTTGAGTGCTTGACAGCCTGTCTGTCAGTGTATCTTGCTAGTTTTCGGACTGTTGACCTTTTGACCTTTGACCTCCCTCGAGTGTGAAAGCCAGAGTCACTTCCGCCCATCTGAGTTCTCTTTATCTCTTCATCGTGTTGTTTTTTCTTGCCTTTCACTGCCTCTAGGCGCAGGATATCCTTCCCTCCCGTCTGCTTTTCCACTCGTCTGCCGGCTGATGACATTCGCATGAGTCTTGTGGAACCAGAAGCGCTGTTTGTTGAATCTTGCTTCGACATGTTGGTCTTTTTCAGAAGCCATCAGCCTCATTTAATGCACTGGTTTTGTGATTTGAGGTTCAGAAAAAACATTTGTAGGTTTAGTCGGTCATCTCGGCTCAAAACAATGTCACGTTGATGAAAAGATGTTCGACCTGGTCTTCATGAAATTAGTTTGTGCTGTTCTCGCAGCTTTATTGTTTCTCAATTGTTTTCAGTTTTCTTGGCCTATAATAACGTGATCAGTCCAGACATTGCCTTGCCATTCAGCTCTGAAATACTCCTCTTTGAAATTGTCGTTCAATACGAGTAAGTGGTGCTATTTCGTGCCGTATTCTCTGATCGTCCCGCATCTCCCGTACGTTTGGCTGTCTTTAACCACCAAGAATTGAGGCGCTTTTCATTACAGCCATTTAAACAGTGTGTGATCATTACGTCCTGCTGTGTGTTTCACAAAAACACATCCATGTCATATTTCAGCCTAAAATCAATAGAATGAAAATATGAAATTGAAATTAGAAATTATTTATAATTTGCTAGGTGCTTACCTATTGCTTTTTTATTTGTTTTATGGTTCAGCAAGTGAAAATGGTTCATCGGATCACTTTTGTTATCTAATGTAATTTTTATTATCATTTTATGTTTTTTTCATTCTTTTTATTGTGACTTTTTTTCATGACAAAGAAACACATTTTACCCCAGCATTATTGTAATGCATCCAGATTTTACTTGTGAATTGTATGTATTTCTCAGTTGTTTTCATTATTTTGTATTACCATAAAAATAAAATGTGTTTAAATAAATTACAGTTAATTTAGATTAATTAAATTTATTAAATTACAGAATTGCATTACAATAAATGCTACCAGAATGTTTAAATGTGTAGAATATGAAGCAGGGTTATAATAATTAAAGCTAATAAATAAGGTTAATTAAAGCTAAAATGGTAAAAAAAAAAAAAAAAAAAAATTATATTAAAGTTATATGGAAAAAAACTGATAAAAAGAAATACAAACAAAAAATACTTGCGTTATTTTATTATTATTTTGCTTATTTTATAAGCAATATTTTTTTTTGTGTAACTCAATACAGTAATATACTATACTAGAAAAAAAATATTAGAAAACTGTATAGACATGTTAAAAACAATAACAATGATAATAAAATAATAAAAGTGAAATAAAAACAACACAACAGAATTACTAAAACTTCTAATTAATTTAAATGGAAACACAAAATCCAAAAATAAAATGATTTGAAAATTCTAAATTATTTCATTTTATTTATTATTTGAAATTATTAAATTATTTGACAAATGCTAATAAAGTAATATTAAATAAATAATAAAAAGTATAATAATTGATTCTTGGTCTCAATAATAAAATAAAACACACACACAAAATCCAAAAGTACAATTATTTAAAATTATTAAAATTTTTAAGAATTTTATTTATAATTTTAAATTATTAAAAATAAATAATAATATAAAATAAATAATAGGAAGTATAATAATTGATACTTGATTGCGATTAATAAACGCACACACACACACCCACACACACCCACCCACACACACACACACACACACACAAAATCAAAAAATAAAATAATTTAAAATGATGAATTTTTATAAAATTGTATTATTTAAAATGATTAAATAATTAAAAAATACTAATAAAATAAATAATAGTAGAAAATAAATAATATTAAAAAAATAATAAAAAGTATAATAATTGATACTTGATCTTGATACTAAAATAACACACACAAAATCAAAAAGTTAAATTATTTAAAACAATTTATTATTTTTTTTAATTATTAAATGATTTAACAAATACGAATAAAATGAGTAATATTAAATAAATAATAAAAAATATAACAATTGATTCTTGATCTCGATAATAAACTAACACAGAATCAAAAATAAAACTATTTAAAATTATTAATTTTTTATAGAATTTTATTTATAATTTAAAATTATTACATTATTTTAAAAATACTAATAAAACAAATAATAATATAAAATAAATAATAAGTATAATAATTGATACTTGATCTCAATACTACAATAACACACATACATACAAAATAAAAAAAAAAACAATTATTCATAATTCTAAATTTTTATTTAATTTCATTTATTATTTAAATTTATTAAATTATTTTTAAAATCCCAATTAAATAATTTAAAATAAATGATAAAAAGTATAACTTCAATGCTTGATCTCGATACTAAATTAAAATACACACATACATACATATACATATATGTGAGTACTATTTTATGTTAAGTTAATGAGAAATGATAGTTGGAATGGAAATGTTCAACCAGTGTAAAATTGTTTGATGGCTGGGTGTATAATTATGAGAATAATATCACAAAGCAAAAAAATCATATTGGTTCTAGCATAGGCTTCATTGTCTTTTAAGCAAAATAAGATATTCCTTTGATTTGAGGGTGAAATATGACATGAGCGTTTCTCGACAGGTTTGTTGCGATTCGCCCGCGTGTTTGTGTGGGTGTTGCGCTGTCAGTTATGAAGCACCTCCAGCCTTCAGATGCAATATAAACTCTCTGTGATTTATCTTTCCCCACTCTTGGATCATTCAGCAACAATCGATCAAAATCCTGTTTAACTAGCAGGTGATTTTCTCTAGCTTTGAGACGAAACACCAGCCAAAGTTCCCAGAGCTCGACGTCTGACGTGCCGCACGCCAAAGTGAGAAATATGGCCGGCGAGGAACCTGTCAGGAACATATTTAATAAGGCTCTCACTGATGCTTGATTAATCTTCATAAAATTGATCGCGCTGTCAGAATGTGCGCTCTGAAACGCTGGCCTCCGAACAACAGGCTTTAATATAGAGCGTGTGGATGTGTGTTTTATTTTACAGCTGGTTCCTCAGCAGGCCGTCGCTCTTATTGGAGTGCTATTGATTCAGGATTCATTAGAGCCGCAGACTAATTTTGTGCTGAGTAGTGGAGCTCTCGCACTTTGAATATGCATTCATCTGCTCTCCGAAGCCGCGCGCCAGAGCCTTTAACGACAGATGGCGAGGACGCCGTTCGCCTCGCGTTCCCCGAGGAAAAGCGTCCAGCGGGATTCCAGCGTGTTGTGTGTCTTAGTCATAAAGCTGGTCAGTGTTTAATAAAGCAATAAGCCGCCAGAAGCACTGCGCTGCATCGACCTGCGCCGATACAATCATATGTCGATATATCATGATCCTTTTCCCAAGATATTCCGTTGATACTTTGCTTTAGATGCTTGTATTGATATTTTTTATGTGTGCATTCATGGGATTTCTCACAGATGGAAGTAGGCTAAAAATAGCATTACAGTGTGCTATAGGTTAAGTAGGGTTTGATGGATGAATATGTGCATTGTTTGGACATTTTGATGATCATTTTGAGCCAGTTTTGATAAGTGCTAGTCAAGCTGTAATTTTTGATATTATATTACAGTCAGATTTTAGAGCTGGAAATATTTGTTTTATAATTAAGACTGACCTGTGGTTTATAAATATTTATATTTATTATTTATTATTACAGTGGAACTGCCAAGAAGTTGTTTTTGTTTGTTGTTTGTAGTTTTTACTATTTATATTTACATTTATATTTATTTGTGTATTTATATTTACATTATTTACATATAATTAAATTATAAGTAGATTTATTTTTTATTTATTTATTTTTTGTTTTAGATTTTTATTTTTTATATAATTTATATATACATTTTGGATTCTTTATAATTAAACAATTAAAAAAAATATGTGAGATTATATTTCTATTATAATAATAATAATAATAATAATAATAGTAATCATATTAATAATAATAATAATAATAACAACAACAATTAGAAATTAAAATATACATTATTATAGTGTATTTAAATAAAATATAAATAATTATAATAATAATAGTTTTAATATAATTTATATTTACATTTTAAATCCAAATTAAAATAAAAAATAAACAGTTACAGTATAGTTTTCACCATTTATATTTAATTTATATTTACATTTTTGTTTATATTCATATTTCATACATTTACATATAAATTAAAATTCAATGTAAACACATTTATATATACATTTAATAATATAATAATTAATAATTTTATAACAATTAATAATTTATATAATTAATAATTTTATAATACTGAATCATTTTTGCATTATAATTAAACAATTTAAAAAGTGTTATATTTCTCTAATAATAATATAACAATAATAATAATAATAATAATTAGACATTTATTTAATTATTTATTCATGTTTTATTTATATTCATATTTTATATTACATTTACATGTCATTTTAATTGTTTACACTCACATTTATATATACATTTAAATATTAATTATTTTTGCTCTTTATAAATAAACAATTGTAAAACTATATAGTATTATTAAAATATACATTAATATATTTAACTAAAATATAAATATAGTTTTTATGTAATTTATATTTACATTTTAAATTCGATTTAAAACAAATTGTGTAGAAATTGCATTTACAAAGTACTTTTATTTTATTATTTTAATATATATATATATATATATATATATATATATATATATATATATATATATATATTATATAATGATATATTATATTTTAATATATAATATATAATTAATAATTTTAGATGCCTTTATATTTATATATATATATATAATATATATTTTATATATTTTTTACATTTTGTAGTTTTTTTTTTTTTTTTTTAGTATTATTTTATTATTTTATTATTAAATGGGTCAAAAACAGTGAAAATGTGGCTTATGAGACTTCAAGTGTGAATTTTTCAAGATTTTCCTAAATGGTTTGCACTAAAAAAACCCAAAACAAACAAACAAACAAGAAATAAAAACAATCCATAATCCAAATAATTTAATTACAGTTTTAATAATTAAAAAAGTAAACACAATAAAAAAAGATAATGACTCTAATGCAGTTACATTTCTATAGCGATTCAAATGTGAAACATTTTTCTGAAATTAAACAGGAAAAAAAACACACCAAGAAAATTTGCATTATCTGTTAACAAGGCTAATAGATTTCAGAACTGACACTTGTGCGTCTCATGGTTGTGGGCTGATGCTGATAACCTCGATTTAATCAGTCTTCCTGATATCACCAGTCTCGGTTCTCTGAATCGCTTTGGATTCGAGTTCGAGAGACCAAAAAAAAAAGAAAGCGCTGATGTTGTTCCTCTGGGGTCGGAGCTCTACGCTGATCTCTGGCGTCTCAGCCAGTGAATTAGAGCAGCTTTTTAATTCCTCCCTGGAAGATTTCCGTCTATTTTCATCCTCCCATCAGTTCCCACAATGGCTCCTGGGAGAGCAGTACGGGAATCAATGCACGGGCCTCTTGTCCGGCGGCGGTCAATAGATGTGAACGGACCCGTCCCACCCCCGTTTTCCAGAAAACCTCATCAATGCGAGGGTCAGCGGGGTCACGAGGACCACCTGATAAATAGGTCATCGTGGCCATAATCCAAAGAGAGCGCATTACACTTTGCTCTTGTTTTGTGTTATCATCTGTCCGCGAATGTGGAGCAGCGTCTTCAAATAACAGATAACGCTTGACATTGACTGCTGTACTCTATAGCTCCTTCACTACTCGATCGATAGGGAGAGCACCATCAGCACTTCAGACCAAAGGAAAGCGGTGCGGGGAAGTTAAAAGCCAACGGCCTCGTTAACCACATCTAAGCAGGGTTTGGATTAGCATGTGGAATTTATCCAACGTCTTTGCTTGGTACACAGGCTTTGGTCCAAATAATTACTTAACCTACATTCACATATTATTGTGCTTGAAAATGTGCCCCGGTTACCTTGAGGAAATCCGCCTCAAAGTCACCGGCAGAGGAGATTTGCTGCTCTTTTACTGGCTTAGGTGCAATTCAAAGGATATTCAGACTGGTTTTCAGCCTGATGTATATGTTAGGGCTGCATGATATTGGGAAGGGAAAAAAAGGCAACAATCCTTACGATATTTCGTTTTTCTGTGACTTTCTGTGCTACAAAATACAGAAATTGTAACCAAATTAGATAATTGATAATTCTAGTTTGGAAGTAATGATATATATGATATATAAAAATGTACAATGTGATAATAAATAATATTATATTAAAATCATTAATTACCTTCTTCTGTGATTGATTGATTGATTTTTTTTTTTTTTTTTTTTTGATGCCCACTATTGTTGAGTGACATGCTAAACACCGCAAACCTCAAAATGACACGTGGAGGCAATAAATAAATGCATAAATAAATGAATACATGCATAAATAAATAAATATTTAAATAAATAAATGCATAAATAAATATTTAAATAAACAAATAAATATTGATACATTTATTTTATGCTTTCAATGATTAAATTATCCATGTAACGATTTATTTATATATTTCAACATTTATGTAATTATTTAATTTTGAGTAATTTGGCCCTCCATAATTAGCACTGTATAAAATAAAATAAAATAAAATATGGAAACTTTTTTTTTTTATGTAAAAATGATATTATACTGTAAAATAAAAAAAGTTGACTATTAAATACAAATAATTAAACACATTTTTACTTTATAGTAAAACTGTAAAATTTCAGTGCTAATATTTATGTCCTAATTTCTCCATTTTCATTCGTTAATCCAGCTCAGCTTTTATTTTGGTTGGTTTCCAGCAAATAAATAAATGCGCTGTGTGTTTCAGAGACATTAAAGTCAACCTCGAATCAGAATTACCTTTTTCTGTGGTTTTGTTTTTTATTTATTTATTTATTTATTTATTTATTTATTTAGTATGATTTTGTTTTAAATTTTAGGGCAAACCATGCTTTTAGAGCTGAAATATTTGGGAAAAAAATCACACTTGAAATTTCGTGCCACATTTCAACTGTTTTTGATACATTTTAAGATTAAATTAACAAACAAAAAATGTAAAGTAAAATAAAATAAAAAAAATTGAATAAAGTAAAATAATAGTTAATAAACTATAAACTATAACTTAAAAAAAACAATAACTAACTTAACTTAATTATAAAAAATATAACTATAAAATAAAATACTAATTTTTAATAGTATAAAATACTAATAATATAACTTTTTTGATTTTTATGACAGATACAATAAAAGCTATTAGAAAAATAAAAAATGCAATAATGATATTATGCTGCAAAATAAAAAAAGTTGAGTATTGAATACAAATAAAAACTATTATATTATATTATATTATATTATATTATATTATATTATATTATATTATTAAAACTGTAAAATAATATTATATTAAAATAATGAATTTCTTTTGATATAAAATGAAATGAAATAAAATAAATTTAACAATTAAATAAAAATGTAAAATAAAATAAAACAAAAATCTTGATTTTACCATCCTTTTAGAGCTGAACTATTTGGGAAATTCACACTTCATGTGAAATAAAATAATGTAAAATAAAAATGTAAAATAAAGTTAAATAAAAATGTAAAATAATGTAAACAATCCTTTTAAAGCTGAACTATTTGGGAAAACTTGAATAATTCACACTTAATGTGAAATAAAATAATTTAAAATAAAAATGTAAAATAATGCAAACCATCCTTTTAGAGCTGAACTATTTGGGGAAAAAACCTGCGAGAGTCACAATTCATGTGAAAAAAAAAATATTTTAAAATAAAAATGTAAATAATTTTAAAATAAAATTTTAAATAAAATAAAATATATATTTAATAAATATAAAATAAAAATGTAAAATAAAATAATTGAAAATGAAAATGTTAAATAAAATAAAAATGTAAAGTAAAGTAAAATAAAATAAAATAAAATAAAATAAAAATTTAAAAATTTAAAAATTTAAATGCAAACCGTCCTTTTAGAGCTGACCTATTTTGGAAAAACTTCACATTAGATGTGCCACATTACCACTGTTTACAATAAAATAAAATAAACAAATAAAATATGGAAACTATTTAAAAAAAATTTAATAATGATATTATACTGTAAAATAAAAAAGTTGACTACTTAATACAAATAATAAAACACATATATTTTATATTTTATAGTAAAACTGTAAAATTTCAGTGCTAATATTTATCTCCTAATTTCTTCATTTTCATTCGTTAAACTATCTCAACTTTTTGGTCGGTTTCCGGTAAATAAATAAATGTGTGTTTCAGAGACATTAAAGTAAAAACTCAAAAACAAAATTGACCTTATTTAATTTAATACATGATCTTGTCTTATTGTGAACGATTCATCAGTGCACATAAAAATGTTAAACTCACACAATGCCTCTAAAACTACTTTCTTGTCATCTAATGTCGTCAATCTCTCTTACTTTTCAGATGTCTGTCATTATAGACACTTTCTGATCCATGAGTGAAGAAATCCCATGCAGCATCATTTTCTAATTTCACTCAGAAATGCATCACATTATAGAGATGTAATAGGTTGTGAGTGGCAATTCATGTTGATATTAAGCTGCAAATAACCCGGAAACAGAAGGCGAAGCTGCATTTGTGCTGTGACTTTATCTGTCTCGTTTCATAAAACCCCACTATGAATTTGTTAGCTACGACTACATTCATTTTCATAAATGCATTTTCAAATCCACACAATATCTAGTGTTTTGTTTTTCATAAGTGTGTGTTGAGGGGTAAACACGTTATGCAGTCAAATATGCACTGGATGAAATGAAAGCGTCCAGCTCTAAATGTAAATATGATTTAATCCATATCGTCTAATGAAAACAGCAGCGCTGCTCTCCGTTCAGTAATATTCAGCGCGGGCGGCTTCAGGTTAGTCAGGTGTCTCTTTGACATGCGGGGAATGGAAATGTTCCCTTCGCTTCTTCTCACAATTCAGTCCTGTCACCGGTAGGCCGTGTTCCTCCCGAAACTGAAAGCCATCAGCTGCAAACTCTGATTATCCGATCTGACGTGTGTTTTTTCTCTTCTGTAACAACTCGCATTGCTTCGCCGGCTTTAAAAGCCTTTCAGAGTGCGCCGCTTCGATTAATGCGCTGTAAATGAATCACTGGTGTTTTTGTAATTAGGTGATGTGTCTGGCACGCTCTCTGTTTTGAGTTTTGTTGAAATTATGCAGCAAATGCGGAGAAGGTGAAATGAAGATGTCAGGAGAGATGCATGAATGCACTGCTTTTTTCCTTTTTGGACTGATGCTGAGATGTTTGTAGATGCAATCGCAGTGTTTTGAATGTACAGCGTTCACAGCGTTACGACAGATCCAATAAAAGCTATTAGAAAAATAAAAAATGCAATAATATTATACTGCAAAATAAAAAAAAAAGTTGAGTACTGAAAACAAATAATCAAAAACTGTTATATTATATTATATTATATTATATTATATTGTATTATAATGTTATGTTATTATATTATATTATATTATATTATAATGTTATATTATATTATATTATAATATTAAAACTGTAAAATAATATTATATTAAAATAATAAATGACTTTTTTTTTCTGTGATTTATTTACTTATTTATTTATTTATTTATTTATTTCTCTGTTTTGAGTTTTGTCGAAATTATGCTGCAAATGCGGAGAAGGTGAAATGAAGATGTCAGGAGAGATGCATGAATGCGCCATCCCTGGTGTTTGCATGTGCATTTATTAAATATATTTGATTTTAATTTTTGATCCAGCTATAGATTAGAGTGTGTTCGACTTATTTAACACCAGAAATTTTTACCAGAAATACTCAGAATCAGTGCAAAAAATGTGTTAAAAGTCTGCAAATTACTGGTAGCATTTATCAGTTTAATTTGTCTAAATATAATTGTACTTTTATATACAAATGTGTTTTCTGACAGGATGATTTTCATTACTGTATTAAATTCATGAGGGTGACATTTGTTATTTTTAAATGGTATAATTATAAAAAAAAATGTTATAAATATTCTATATTTACACATATTATATAATACATTTTCATGTAATATTATTATAAGTAACTAGTAAAGTAACGCATTACTTTTGAATTTCTAAGAAAATATCTGAGTTACTTTTTCAAATAAGTAACGCCAGTTACTTTTTTCCCCATTTAAGTCTCCTGTCGGGAAATTGGGAGTAAACATGATGTTACTGTATTCTAAACTAAATGTGAACATGCATTAATTCATCTCGCTCACAAAATCAGATTCAGTATTCCTCAAAATGAATAAAAACAGTGAAATGCAAACTCAGAATATGACGCAACCCTGCAATAATTAAATATGTTAAATAAATATCCTTTATGTGTTTAATCCCATTTTATTAACAAGTGTCTTTGCTGCTGACCTTCGATGATACAAATCAACCATACTAATAAGCAAAAATTACTTTTACACTAAAAAAATGTGTGCTTTTAGCACAGTTTAACACATTTGACCATTTTTAAATAGATTTTTCCCTGTAGAATTACTACAAAAAATCCAAAGAAAATAAAA
Organism: Cirrhinus mrigala; assembly: GCA_036247105.1. NCBI lineage: Eukaryota > Metazoa > Chordata > Actinopteri > Cypriniformes > Cyprinidae > Cirrhinus > Cirrhinus mrigala. Next base: position 26,457,602 of record CM070016.1, read on the forward strand.
AATTACTAATTAAAATCTTAATTAATTTAAAAAAAGCCAAAAAAGCAAAAATAAATAAATAATATATAATTATGTAAATTATCTTAATTAATTTTTAATTTTAACTTTAAGTGCAAACTATCCTTTTAGAGTTGAATTATTTAGAAAAACTTGAGATATTCACACTTGAAGTCTCATGTGCCACATCCTCACTGCTTTTGATCTAAAGTTAAATAAAATAAAATTTTACATAAAATGAAATAAAAAAATGTAAATAAAGAAAATGTAAATAAAATGTTAGAGTAAAATAAAAATCTAAAATAAAATATATCTAAAATGAAATAAAAATTGTAAAATAAAAATCTAAAATAAATTAAAATTAAAATCTAAAATAAAATAATATATATAAAGACAAACTATAAACTTAATAAACAATACACTGAAAAAACTACCTATAAAATATTGATGATAATTATATATATTTATATATACATGAAGAGTTCAGATGCAAACCCTTTAAAAGTGAATGCTCTCAACACATAGTATAAGTCCATCAAATACTTTTACTTTAAACTCGCTAAATCCCAGCCTCAGCCCAATGAGAAGTACCGGTACTTGGGTAGAAACCTATACATAGGAGCCTGATAAAAAATGCTTATTTTAAAGAAAAACGTCAGATGGCTTTATGAATTTAGAGTCTTTTGCATATGAACTCTTCATATCTTAAAATAGCTTAATTTGTGTACTTAAGATGAATTTTCGTTTTTGGGTGAACTATCCCTTTAATGCATGTATAATTCGCCGGCTCTCATCGTCGTCTTCTCTCTCACACTGGAGGAGCTCTGCTTTCCCAGCATCCAGGCGCTGAAGTTAAGATGTGAGTCGAGTCTGTCCCGCTGTAGCTGAATCAATCCTCGGGTCTGTTTTTCCCCCGGCGGCCGCTGGCTTCCCTTCAGAGAGAGTTCAGAGAGCGAGAGATGAATAATCCAGCCGCTGTGATCCATCGCACAGGCAGATCGCAGGAGAACGAACGGCTCGTGTCTGTCGAGATGGGCCGCACAAGCAGATTTGTCTCCTTCTGTATTAATATACTGATCAAACGCAAACTCGCAGTGACGGGTTGAAGAGCGAACGTCCCGCTGGATCTGGATGGATCTGTGGGTACCGTATAGGACGGGCATTAGTCACAAACCCACCGGTGCGGAGCTCTGACAGGCTTTGGGACTCAAAGAGCTGCAAGTTATAGATGAAAGAGTAACTGTATATACAGCATATGATGAATATGTGAAGAAGAACTTCCCAGGTCACACAGAAAGTCAGAATAAAGATGGTTATTCCACTTTTTATCACTCTTTCATTGCTCACAATTGCTTCTTTGTGGTTCATTTAAGCATCAACTGTGTCTTTATCTGTCCGTCTATCTGTCTGTCTGTCTGTCAGCGATAGATAGATAGATAGATAGATAGATAGATAGATAGATTTAAGGATTATTTAAGGATTTTAGAAACTCCTGAGACAAAGCTTAAATGAAAAATAAATCAAGCTTAAACAAATATTTATATTTAATTTTAATATTTAAAATGAGATTAGACTTAAATTTAAATTTAATTTAAAATTAGTTTATTTTAATTCTTTCAGTTCGTCATTTTTAATTTTAAAGCTTTAGTAATTCTGTTGTTTTTTAATTTCTTTTTATATTTTATTTCAGTTAATGCTTATTTTAAGTATAATTATCCCATTAAAAAAAAAAAAAAAAAATACATATATATATATATATATATATATATATATATATATATATATATATATATATATATATATATATATATATATATATATATATATATATACACACAATATATGTATAAATTATTAAATTATTTTATTAATACTTATTTCAGTACATCAGATTCAATTAAAATGAGAAAAGCTGTAATAAAAACTTTTTAGTATTTCAGTAAATGTTTATTTTACTTCAACTTTAATTATCTCCATATACTGTATATATTCTGAAATATATATAATTCTGAATTTATAATATCATAATTACATAAATTATGCCTGATTAACTAGTGATTTACTTTAGTACACATACAGTATGTAATTTAGTAAACAAAAAAAAATTGATTTCAGTTAATGTTTATTTTAAGTAATGAAAATATATATTTTAATGGTTTTAATTTTAATTTTAGTTTTAATTAACTGTAATAAAGCAAAAAAATTAGGTGAAAAAAAAATCATATGAACATGCATATACTTGAGATATTTGACTTTCTATTGCAAGTGTAAGTCTCCATTGCATTTTACTGAATTGCATTGCTTTCTGAGAGAAACAACAGAGATTTTAATGAGATTTTTTTTAAAGCAGTTTTCTTTTTTGTGTTATTGAGTTTAATAAGAGAATTTGTTTTACAAGTGCTTGCTAATGCATCATTTATGCATTTATTTTTTTCTTTTGGGCTCCTGGATGATAGAGTGCAACCCAGCAAAACCCTATAAACATGCCAAAACCACTTAGCAACCACATAGCAGTGCTTTGCCATAATATTCTGTTTCGCACATTATGCACATTTTCTTTAAGACTAATAAACCTTTATTTGCTCATGCGATCTGTTGCGATGAAGACGTTTTGAATGGGATTTTTATTTGTCTGTCTGTGCTGCAGTGCTGGCCTGTGTTTGACCGGCTTACACACGGCAGATGGAGAGATTTCACTACGCCAGGAGAGGTGTTTGTAGGTGGGAGACCCTTCAGGTCAGATTGTGCTGACCGTTGCGTTCTGCCAGCAGACAGGTTTCATGTGGAGCCAGACATTCTGCTGTCTGCCTTCTCCAGCAATAAAAGCCCAGACAATCATCTATACCTCCACACAAAGATAGCCTTTCACCGCTACAATGATGTCTGTGACCAAAGTGACCGTTGTTGTGAACTTGTGAACGTAGTGATAAAATGTGAATGAGTAAACCTTAAAAGAAGTGCATATTTTAACCCCAAATTAGAAGAGAACATAAGAAAATATATTTTGACAAAAAGTAAGACGTTTTATTCTTTTTTTGTTCGCAATTTTATTTGACATTTATACACATTTACCCAAAACTGCATTTCTAAAATGCAATAATGTCAGTGTAAAGGTAATGTAAAAAATGCTAGGTATTAAATGTAATATTACTTTAATTATTTCATGTGAATAATATGACAGAATAAAAAATATTAGATTTAAATTTTATTTAAATTTTACATATGCAAAATGCAAATGTAAATATGCATAATGGTATAATGTGGTAATTTAATTTGACTATAATTAATAACACATTTTATAAAAAATAAAAATATAAATGTTTTTTATTTTAAAAATATCTATACAAGATTTATATTTTAATAAAATTTTATATATATATATATATATATATATATATATATATATATATATATATATATATATATATATATTACTAATGCATGAATATTATTGCATTTAAAATTTTAAATATGATTGCATATACAACTTAATGCATAAATATATAAAAAGTATTCTGAATATATATATATATATATATATATATATATATATATATATATATATATATATATATATATATATATATATATATATATATATATATATATATTCAGAATACTTTTTATATATTTATAATATTGCCTGTATTAATTTTTAATGCATATAAAATATATTTCAGACAGGATAATTTTTATTACTGTATTGCTGGAGTTTCATTTATTTTATTATTTATTTTTGTATTATTTTTTCTGCATAATAATTTAAAATGTGCCTGATTTTCATGATGTTACTTTCACAACACAAAAAAAGTAAATAATCTTTAAAATGAAATCAGCATTTGTGTGTTGTTATTATTATTATTATTATTATTATTATTATTATTATTATTATTATTATTATTATTAAATTAATAAAGTTTTGTTAACTACGAATAATCTATATCGTTGGGTGTAATAGTTTACTAAGTAATTAATTACTGTAATTTAATTACTTTTTCGATTGGAAAAAGTACCACACTTCCTTTTGACATTTCCAGTCAACAGTATTTAAATAGTAAGATTTTTAATGTGTGTGTTTTTGCTGACTCTGTGGTCAGAAGTCTCTTCTGACCACAGAGTCAGCATTTTTTTTTATCCAAAGTACAGCAAAAACAGTACAATTTTGAAATTTTTACTATTTAAAATAACTGTTTTCTATTTGAATTTATTTTAAAATGTAATTTATTCCTGTGATTTCAAAGGTGAATCTTTTGCATCATTACTCCAGTCACTTGATCCTTCAGAAATCATTCTAATATTCTGATTTGCTGCTGTATTGCCTGTATTCATTTTTAATGCATATTAAAATATATATCAAACAGGTATAATAATTTTATGATACAGGTATGATAATTTTCATTACTGTATTACTGGAGTTTTTATTTATTTTATTTATTTATATATTGTATTTATTTTTGCAAGATGCGCTTAATTTTACTTTGACAACACAAAAAAGTAAATAATCTCAAAAATGAAATCAGCATTTGTGTTGTATACAAATCTAAACTTCGTATTGCTTTTGAAATATGACTCAAGTATGTCTTTAGTGTGTGTGTGTGTTCACCAGAGAGAAATTTAAGTTGTCAGTGTTGTGGCCAGGCAGTCTGGGACAATCAGAAGTCAATGACACCGTGTTATCAGCGTCTCACTGTTATTGATTGGCTCTTCCCTGCGGGTTCCTGCTGCAGTCGACACTATCAAAGCCCTTTTGTCAATCTGAGCCTGATCTGTGAATCAGGCTGCTGCCGAACGCTGATAATCCTGCTGGAAGACAGCTAGTCCTTATACCGCATTAACATACGGCCCAGCTCGCTCATATTTCACATTCGGCCCATACTAGTAGCAGCTTTCAGTGTGTTTGTCAGTTTAGTGTTTAACCAAACTTTAGAAGTGTAAAAAAAAACTCTGCATCCACAGCACAAGACAGTGAGGTCAGTGTAAGCACAAAAGCATGTGCACTTTAAAAATCATCTGGAAAAGTATATCATCTGAGTATTTCTTTAATATATTATGGTTTGGAAATCATAAATCTGTTCTCACACACTATTTTAAACAGATTATGTGAGTTGTAATGTAGAGGTGGCGCTCTGAGTGCTGAGTGAATGAAGGGGCGGAGCTGTGAGGGAGAAGAGGGTGGAGCTGTGAGAATGAGGTGGGCGGAGAAATGCCTATAATGACATATTGGGAGGACAGAAATGCTCATCAATGTCTGATTGAAATCAACCGATTGTGATTGGATTGTCAATATGCCTGTGTGTGTGTGTTTCTTAAAGGCCCTTTCAAATGACTCATTGGCCAACTAACAAGTGAAGCATCAGGCTAATTTGTTAATATTATTTTTGTAATTAAATACATAAGTTTTATATATAAAATAAATAATTGCATAAGGAAAAATTAACAAAATATATATAGTACCAAATAAATAAATACATTTTAGCTGATTATGAATTATGAATGAATATAATAATAGAATCATATAAATTATAAATGATGAACTAGTCATTTATTTAGTATATATACAGTATGTAATTTAGTAAAATATGAATATTATTCATATTTATTACTTTATTATTATTATTATTACTTAAATAATAAAGTTTAAATAAGAAAATGTGACTAATATTATTATTTATTATTATTATTATTATTATTATTATTATTATTATTAAATTAATAAAGATTAGTTGATGAAGAATAATCTATATCATTAGGTGTAATGGTTTACTAAGTAATTAATTACTTAGTAATCACTAAGCCTGCATTTATTTGATCCAAAATACAGCAAAAACAGTAAAATTGTGAAATATTTTTACTATTTAAAATAACTGTTTTCTATTGGCATATATTTTAAAATGTAATTTATTCCTGTGATTTCAAAGCTGAAATTTTAGCATCATTACTCCAGTTACATAATCCTTCGGAAATCATTCTAATATTCTGATTTGCTGCTCTAAAAACAACAATAATAATAATAATAATAATAATAACAATAATAATAAAAATTATTATTATTATTATTATTATTATCTTGAAAACAGCTGAGTTGAATTTTTTTTTTTTTTTTTTTTTTAGGTTTCTTTCAATAGAAAATTTTGAAGAACAGCATTTATCTGAACTAGAAATCTTTTGTAACATTATAAATGTCTTTATCATCACTTTTGATCCATTTAAAGCTTCCTTGCTAAATAAAAGTATTAATTTCTGTAATTTCTTTTAACCCAAGCTTTTGAACGGTGTAGTATATAATGTTACAAAAGCTTTTTATTTCAGATAAATGCTGATCTTTGGATCTTCCTATTCATCCGAGAATCCTAAAAAAAAAATGTACTCAACTGTTTTAAATATTGATAATAATAATAAAAATGTTTCTTAAACTGCAAATCAGCATATTAGAATGATTTCTAAAGGATCGTGTGACAGTGAAGACGAGTAATGATGCTGAAAACTTAGCTTTGAAATCACAGGAATAAATTACATTTCAAAATATATTCAAATAGAAAACAGTTATTTTAAATAGTAAAAATATTAAAAAATTGTACTGTTTTTGCTGTACTTTGGATCAAATAAATGCAGGCCTGGTGAGCAGAAGAGACTTCTTTAAAAAACATTAAAAATCTTACTGTTCAAAGACTTTTGACTGGTAGTGTAACACAATAGTGGATTTAACATAAAAATGTAATATCTAATGTTAAAATATAAGTAAAATGTATGTAAAGTCCTGTAAGTGTGTGTGTGTGTGTGTAGAAGTCTGTTTTATTTACATACGTTTTATTGCTCAGTGAATAGCATGTATATTGTAAAGTCTAGCAGTCTGGCTGCTGCTGTCTGCAGTGGTTTTGATGTGGAGGTCAAAGCGGCTCTTGATGCCTGTGTTGATGGTGCGCTGGAGCACCAACGTGACTCATGAAAGGCCTTAAGTTGTGTAGCTGAGTGAATATACCAGTTCCAACTCTCAATACACTGAAAGTTAATGCATTAACATTTTATTATGACTAGCTCTGGCAATCCGGGCATCATTAGCGATACCCATGCCTGAAGGCAAGGTTACACTAAATAGCTTTCCTCCCACTTTATCAGTAGTGTTCATGACAGCCATATTAGTAAATATGCAAAGCCTCCTTCACACAGGAGCCACGAGAACATCTGAAGGTCATCGCTGGTCTACTGACACACTGCTTTGTTTCACTGCGCCCGGACGTGTGAATACAGCTGGATGGAGAGCACGGCTAATTATATATCACAGGAGCGGTGCATTTTTTTTTTTTTGTGTATGAGCCATTCTACAGAATTGGTGCAAACTGCTGTCCAAAAACCAAAAAAAAAACACATTTAAAAGCATTTAAGTATTCAAATCTTAGATGTTTACTAAGATCCTTCTATTTTCTATTGAAACAGACAATAATATTTAAAATATCAGTATGCTTAACATATATAAAATCATCATTTATTAGGTACTTTTAACTGGGAAGTGGCTGTCCCGAACCCTAACCCCTAAATTTCAACTCATGAAAATCTTTTTTTTTTTTTTTCTTTTTTTTGTACTGTTGTGTTTTTAAAGTAAGTTAAAAAAAAAAAAAAAAAAAAAATTTCAGTAGTGACATCTTTGTTTTTTTGGGTGTTATCCAATAAAATTGTCACTACCAAAACAGTCACGACCAAAACATGTCATCATTGTTTTGGTAGTGACAAATAATAATCCTTTATTTGGAGGAAATAAACAAACTTTAAGACAGTTATGCAATTTTTTTTGTACTTTAGTATATTTTAGAAGCGTTTTAATATGCAAGTTAAAATTGTGCTACCAAAACATTGCTGTCACTACCAAAACATGGGATGTTTTGTCAAAAATAAAGTATACAGTAGGGGTGCTCATTTTAACCGGTTAACCATTAACGGACAAAGAATTTTGTTGGATTAATACAATCAGTTAAACGATTTAAAAAGTTATTTAATTACTTTTTCCAGTAATTTATCAAAATATTTTTAGACATTTGCTGGATGGTTAAAGTAAAATAAAGTAACATTTTTGAGAGAAAAAAAAAAGATAAATCGCGTAGGCCTACAATGTTAAGTTGCATTTTATTATTTTATTCATAAATGGATCTGAGGTCGACGCAAAATGTTTACAAACACTATAAACATAGGCTAGACTATTTTAGCTCCCCTCACTCCACTCTCATACGACACAAATCAGTGTTTCTGTATTCAAGATGTATTTGAATGGCAAAATATTATTTATGTAAACCTGGATTTGTACTTTACTCGCATTCCAATATTCACATAAAACAAATTGTTTGGCATAATATCATGGCAGCACATTGATAACGATTAAGCAGTGTTTTTTTTCATGCAATATGTTTGGCTGACTGTATTTTATAATGATAAATGGAATGATGATAATGGAAAGGCTGCATTGTCAAGTTAGCAATGCTTAACCGTGGGTGTGTGTGTGGCGCTGGTGCTATCGCTTGATTATTTTTTCCTTCTAACAGTGGAAACGACTTCTAGTCATACAGTTAATCGAAACTGTGAAAGCTTTGCTTTGATTTTTGTACATTCACAATAAAAACAAATCTTTGTGCTTTTGTAAAATAAAGAAAATTAACACAAAACATGAGCACAAAAATGAACCAAAACTGCATATACTAGCCTTTTACATTACAGTACATAAGATTTCACTTACCACATAAGCAGAGTAAAGAGAGATGACTGAGGACGATGGCGAATGATTTACAGATGCTGAGTACCACTGATCTTGTAAAATGCGTTGTAAGTACTGCTTCTGTAGTATACACAGAGCATGTGCGATCGGAAATCTCGAAAGTGAAAGTAAAAAGTGATCATGCATTCAAAAACAGTTTAAATGCCCTGCATATTAATAGCAATTGCCTGATTAAATATATTTCCCTCCCTGTGTTTCCTTCCTGCTGTGTGAGCTACTGAAATGAGGTGCACTGTGAAACAGCCAGTCAGAGCAGAGCTCATCATTATTATTCATGACCCTTCCAAATAAGGTAATAACAGACCATTTCATTCTATGGACAAATCCTAGGAATGTAAATGGACATGAAAACCGGTTTCTGGAGGATTTTTGCCCTTACCTAAGCCACATACCTTATATGTAGATATCAGAGAACAATTTAAAATGTTTTATCAGTGCATTCTATGCAACTTTAAATCAACTTTTTGCCTTTTACAAAGAAAAATTGTATTCAAAATGCAACACATCTCATAAATTATACTTGAAATATTGTTACAAATAAAGTTGTTATTGATTTACCTCTGGAAAAAAAAAATGTATAAAATAGCAAACAAAATATATTTACAATGTAGATGTAAGCAGAATCTTTAATAGGTCAATATAACCCTTCTAATTAAATTATTTTTACTGTGTTTCGATAGTTATGACTTTGGGGAGAGGTGAAATGTTCCAAAACTTTCTGAAAATACAATATGAGAATTAACTGCACAATTTTATTTATTTATTTATTTTTTGAAAAAATACATTTTTTTTTCAAGATGTTTCTAACTCTGGACCAATTCTTTAGAATGGCCCATATAAGCATTTTTATTAGAAAAAAAAAAGTCAAAAAAAAGTCAAAAAAACTATTATATTTAGATGAGAATTTGACAATGCACAAGCACTAAATCCCTCCCATTAAAATCAATGAAGCTGACAGGCATCTGAGGCACGGTTAGCACAGTATTTTTCTACTTGGTGTCAGATTTTCTGTGATATAAAACACAAAGCAGAATCTCTCCCGCTTGACACATTTCTACCTTTTCATGGTTTGATATACGGTGCAGCCCTGTGCTGAGGTGATTTGTTGGTGCGCGAAGGCTCGTTTTCAGCGTGTTGGCGAAGAGTCTCACCTTTTCTTGTAGCTAAGAGACAGTGAGTTTCAGTAACTGCTCATTATAGACTGCTCATTACTAGCAACTGAGGCTGCCAAACATCTAGAAAGTCTAATGAGATATCTTTTTTTTCTCTCTCTCTCTCTTGCAATTTGCATTTAGACTTCACTTTCATTCAGTTAATTTGTCTTGACTTTACTCTTCTGCGATCTTTTGATTCGCTATGGAAATTTCCTGTGTGCGCGCTTTACAGAACAATCAGAGCGACGGTGTTTGTTTTCGTGAGAATTTCCAACACATGTCATTAATGCACAAGCACACAGATGCATTAGTCTGTAGCCTTTACGACAAACATTAATATTTCACAGAACAGGTGTCAATATTATGCCCCGTCTTCGGTTTCCAACACGCCGCCGTTCTTGGCCGCCGTTCGAGCCCCATGGAAGCACCGGGAACAGATGCCCGTCAGCAGTCTCGCTCTTCCCCAGCAGCTGGCTCTGGGATCCTGCGTCCGCTCACCAACTGTGCGCGGCCCTGCTGCTCTCGTGCACACATAATCTCGGCTGACAGTGATAAACACGCACGCTTGACTGATAAACACGGGGAAAGAGCAGTGTGGGATACCTCTCTGAAGGTCAGTCAGTCAGGCGCGAGTCCTGGTTCTTTTTAATTGCCGTTAGTAGGTGTTCGCTCTGGGATAGACGTCTCCAGATCTTTTATTTCATCTCTTCGTGTCTCGAACGGGAGATGTTTTGACGTCTTTTCAAAGTGAGCGGTGTGCCCCAGGGCTCGGTGTTGGGCCCGTTGCAGCTTTATTGCATGACGTTTTCAGCTCCACTCATGCTCTCTTTCCACCATTCAAAAGATTTGAATAATTCCACATTCTCTTCTGCTCACCAAGAATGCAGGAAAATTGTGAAATATTATTATCATTTAAAATAGTTGCTTTCTATTTGAATATTTTTTAAAGCGTAAATTTATTCCTGTGATGCAACGCTGAATTTTCAGCATCATTACTCCAGTCTTGTCAGTGTCAGATGATCTTTCAGAAATTGTTGTAATATGTATTTTTGATTTAAATAAACGCAGCCTTGGTTAGTGTGTTTTAGATTATCATCAAAATCATGTTTGATGGCACCGCATTAGGCGATTTGAGTGCCTATTAAAGCAATGGATATGGACAGTCTACCGGGAGCGCGCACCTCTTTGATAAATTCAAGAGCGGCGCATTATTTGTTTATCTTCGTCTCATTACTCACCGTATGCAAATGAATGTGTGGCAGATACATAAAAATATATTTAATGGTCGTGTAGAGTCTCTCTATGACAGCGCAGTTAATCTTAATGACCTAATGACTGCATTACCATTTTGTTTCTGCCAGGCTGAGCTTGATTTGTGTTTGCTCTCGATTGCTGGATGGATATGAGCTCGTCTCAGTGTAACATCAGAATCCCTGAAGAACCCAGGTGGGTTCATGTGGTACTAAATATCACACCTCTTAGCCCATAAATCTTCATGTGTCGGACAGAGGCGGGAAAGTGAATTTAAACGCTGATCTGGATCGCTTTTCTTTGGGTCCAGATTGCTGTTATGGGTTGTTCTAGGATGTAGATGCCAGAAGTATGCAATGGTAGTGCATTTAAATGATTCTGATTCTACTTAATTACTTTTAAAGAAAGGTAGTATATTTCTTAGTTTTTAATTAAAGTATGATTTATTACAGCAAAAGTGTGTTCCGAATGTGTGTCTTTAACTATGGATAACCAGTCAGTAATTGCACTAATTAAAGTTTCATGATGTATGTTAATTGTTTTGTATATTAAAATACTGTATTCTGTTCTAGTTTAATATGCTGAGAGAGCTTTAATTAAACTGTTCATAGAGTTAAAAAGTCTTTTTTACCAACTTTTTGATTAAAAAGAATCATTTATAACAGCCATGAGTTCATCCAGTGTATCCAGTGTGGCCTGATGTCTGAATAAATGAGTGACACTTTAGAGAATCAAACACATATGGTGTAAACCGTGTAGTCCAACTTTTAAACAAATGGCTTTTCTGAACTGATTCTTTTAAGTAAATCAAATTTTACAGTGCATCCAGTTTAGACTGATCTCTGAATGAATGAGCCGACTCTTTTTAGAGAATCAGCCATATATGGTATAAACAGTGCAGACTGACTCTCGAACATATGACTCCTCTGAACTGATTCTTTTTAGTGAATCAAAGTATACAGTGCATCTGGTGTGGCCTGATTTCCAAATGAATTAAAATGAGCAACTCTTTTTAGAGAATTGAACACGTATACAGTATAAAGAGTGCAGTCTGACTCTCGAACATATGACTCCTCCGAACTAATTCTTTTTAATGAATCAAATTTTACAGTGCTCATATGGTATAAACAGTGTGGTCCGACTCTCGAACGAATGAATCTTCTGAACTGATTCTTTTTAGTGAATCAGAAGCATACATTGCAACCAGTGTAGGATAATTTCAGTATGAGTGACTCTTTATGAGGTAACTTTTTTTAATGAATCAACACGGAGCGCAACCTGTGATGTCTGACTCCTGATCAAATAATTTCCATGAAATGATTCTTTTTAGTGAATCAAATTTTACAGTGCATCCAGTTTAAACTGATTTCTGAATGAATGAGACGACTCTTTTTAGAGAATCAGTCATATACGGTATAAACAGGGCAGTCTGACTCTCAAACAAATGACTCCTCTGAACTGATTCTTTTTAGTGAATCAAAGTATACAGTGCATCTGATGTGGCCTGATTTCTGAATAAATGAGCTGACTCTTTTTAGAGAATCGGACACGTACGGTAAAAACAATGTAGTCCGACTCTTGAACAAATGACTCATCTGAACTGATTCTTTTTAATGAATTAAAACTTACAATTCATCCAGTTTAGACTGAATTTCTGAATAAATGGGCTGATTTTTTAGAGAAACAGACACATACAGTATAAACAATGCTGTCCAACTCTCAAACAAATTACTCCTCTATACTGATTCTTTTTAGTGAATCAGAAGCATACATTGCAACCAGTGTAGCATAATTTCAGTATGAATGACTCCTTATGAGGTGACTCTTTTTAGTGAATCCACACAAAGCGCATCTTGTGATGCCTGACTCCTGAACAAATGATTCCAATGAAGGATTCCTTTTTAATGAATCTGCATGCAATTATGAACTGATTCTTTTTAGTGAATCAAATTTTACAATGCATCCAGTTTAAACTGACTTCTGAATGAATGAGCCAACTCATTTAGAGAATCAGGCATATACGATATAAACAGTGCAGTCTGACTTTCAAACAAATGACTCTTTAGAACTGATTCTTTTGAGTGAATCAAAGTGCGTCTGGTGTGGCCTGATTTCTGAATGAATCAAAATGAGCGACTCTTTTTAGAGTATCTGACACACTTGATAAACTGCGCACTTCGACTCTCAAACATATGACTCATCTGAACTGATTCTTTTTAATGAATCAAAGTCTACAGTGCATCCAGTGCAGACTGATTCCTAAATAAATGAGCTGACTCTTTTTAGAGAATTGAACACCTGCAGTATAAATAACGCAGTCTGACTCTCGAACGAATTAGTCCTCTGATTCTTTTTAGTCCGACTCTCAAATGAATGACTCTTACGAACTGGTTCTTTGCAGTGAATCAAACACATACAGCTTAAAATGAATTGCGAGACTCAAATCATTATAATGTAATTACTGACTGGATGTTTAAAGATTCACATCATGTGTTTTCTCAGTAGTATTTTATAAAAATATGTTTATCATTATGCAGTATGTTATTGGATTGAATTGATGCTGCCTTTGAAAAGACTGTGAAAAATCATTAAGTCTGTGTAAACAAACCTTTTGCAAGACTTGTTTTTATTGCAATTATCCCATCATTTAGCAATGAAATTGCATTTCTTAAATCCACATATTTGTTCCTTACAAGTGCTAATGAAATCATTAATGGAACCAGAATCATTAATGACAATTAGAGAACTGTCCCAAACGTCCCAGTGTTTCTTAAATACTGGAACCGATTCTGTATGAGAAACGGCTTTTGATTCCAAACCCTAATCAGAAAGCGTAAGAATTAGAATAGGGAGTGTCTTTCATGGAACGTCTTGCCTTATGCACACCCGTTTGTGTAAAATTCACATTTTCTGCCCTCCAAAACATTTGATAAATCTGAAGACGGAGCCTCAGCGCCAGGGTTTGTTTGCCCACGTCTCCAGCTCCTCGCGGCAAATGAGATCATTTGTCTTGTTGAGATGGCTCGCCGTACACCCTCGTGGAAAATTAATTAACGCACTTTGTCTCCTTTTCTTTTCTGCGTTTGGTGTCGCTCCCCTCCCTCCCACTTAGACGTGGAGTCCATTGATTCATTTCTGGGCTCTTGTCTCGGCTGACAGCTCGTGTCAGCGGCTCACAAAATCAGTGTATTCCAGAGTGTTTTCGGCGGTGTCGAGGGCGCGTTAAAACAGCCGCGGTGTCACGCTTCCACAGGCTCTGCGGCATGGCTGCGTTCCCCACCCCTTCCCCTTTTGCAGACTCCGGTCTGTGATGGGAAATAAATGTGGCTCTCTGATGTGAACATGCATTAGACGTGCCATGATGGACTGCGCTGGCGGTGTCAGTAAAGTCTCTTTATGAGCGTACAGCACGCCGGAGGGTGATGTCGGCTCGGCCGTACCGTTATGTTTCTCGCAGTAGTTTCTATGACTTTGGGGGCGCTGGTTTGTTTTGCCGGGAACGCTGAGGTCTAGGTTTAATTGTGTGTGGTTGCATATTATAACCACAGGCTCAGATCAGTCATGATTAAAGTCAACACAACATCACAACTGACCCCATTAACTTTCTTATTTCACTTCCTGGTCTGAGATTCAATCAGAGTTGGGTGTGAGATATTGCTGCACCTCTTCTTATAATGCATGTGATTTTTTTTTTTTTTTTTATCCTTAATGCAAGGAAATGCAATGCAATGACATGATTTTTAGCAAGCAATAAATGATGCAATGCTAGCATTAGATTGCAGGTGTGTTTTACTGAATTTTACTTGCCTACCTCTATATTACAACAAAACCTGTTCTGCAAACATATGCAATCTATAAATGTTTTCTTTGCATTTAATTGGTTTTCAGACAGTGTGTGCTAGTGGTTTCAGTTGTTTAACTCCGTATTATGATAACCCAAATAATTTTTTTCCCCCTGCCATTTTCTTCTTTAGGATAATAAACATGCATTTAAAGTTTCATCACAATGTGAAACTTTCTATTACAATTTAGCCATATTTCCAAAAAAAAAAAAAGAAAAGTTAATACATTTATTAAATAAATAAGTTAATCAATTAATTAAATACATAAATTAATAAATTTAAATTTGATGTATGTAATGTTTTTTTTTTTTTTTTTTTTTCTTTCTTGGATTTGGCAGATGCTTTTATCTGAAGAAGTTCACACTACATTAATACTGTACATTTCATGCTTATTAGTTTTGCTGGGAATTGAATCTTGATATTGACCAGAATTGGAAAAAACAAACAAACAAACAAACAAAAAAAAACACTATTTCAAAAACAACAACAAAAAGGAATAGAAAAAAAAATTAATAAATGTATTTATTAAATACATTTTTAAAATAAATAAATACATTTATTAAATGAGTAAATAAATAAATACATTTGAATGTGATGTATGTAATGTATTTTTTTCTTGGATTTTTCTTGGATTTGGCAAATGCTTTTATTAATGCTGTACGTTTTATGCTTGTTAGTTTTGCTGAGAATTGAATCTTGATATTGACCAGTATTGTTTGCAAACAAAAAACAAAACAAAACATTTCCAAAACAAGAACAAAAAATAAACAAAAAACAAAAAGAATAAAAATAAATAAATACATTTATTTATTAAATACATTTAAAAAAAAATTACATGAGTGATAATAAATATTGTGATATAAATTAAAAATCAAAAACAATACTGTTCATAAAAAAGAAAAAGATGAAATAAAAAAGCTAAATAATATATGTATTATTAATAGTAATATAATAAATGTTAAATACAGTTTACAAAATCATATGCCCTCATGTTTATTTATTTATTGTAATGTGTATGAAATATTAATATTAATATTTTTGTTGTTATTGTTGTTGTTATTATTATTATTATTATTTTTATTATTATTATTATTCCATAGTGTGATTTTTGGTGAAATTAGAGTCAATTTCCTGCACCGTAAAAACCGTACACAGATTTTTAATGCAATACAATTTATTACATATTATATACAATACATTTAATACAATACATTACATTTTTAAACATTCTGTTTCTTCTAATGTTACAATGTAGTTACAAAATGAGTTTGACTTTGAAGCTTATTAGTGTTTTGCTACTTCTATGATCACTCCTAGAATATCAAGAGAAACAATAATGACAGTAAGAGTTGGCTGAGGCTGTGAAGGTGACTCAGAAACTCATTCCTCTAGTAAAATCTACTGCTTTCGTTAGCAGATAGATGTTGTAGATAAATATAGAAGCCTGTGTGACCCTGACCGGTGCATTCAGACGTAACAGACGCCCCTGTTTAATCACTCCACCTGTGCAGCTCTGTCTGTCTGGAGAATCAGAGCCATAAATAGAGCCCAGGACTTTCTCTAGGTGTGACGGGAAGTGTTGGCTATAAGCAAGCGACTGCTGATGGCTAAGTGGCTGTCAGAACGGTAACCATCATGCCTCTGTGATTTCGGGGGTCCATCTGGTTATGGGGCGCCCCCTCAGGTGAGCAACAAATGGGACCCCAGATGGTGATTCCCTCTCCCTGTGTGCAGCCATATCCTGATCCAGTGTAGCACAAATGACCTCTTCCTCTTTCTGTCTCGCACGGATTTTTGGATTAAATCCTTGGAAGGGGGTTTGGCTTACATATGGAGTCTGTTTGGAAAAGATTTTATATTATTATATACAGTAAACATTCAGTTTGGGGTCGGTTTTTTAAGAATGTTTTTGAAAAGTCTCTTTTGCTCACCAAGGTTGCATTTAATTCATAAAAAATACAGTAAAAACAGAAAAATTGTGAAATATCATTATAATTCAAAAGAACTGTTTTCTATTTGAAAATATTATAAACTGTAATTTATTCCTGTGATGCAAAGCTGAATTTTTAGCATCATTAGTACAGTCTTCAGTGTCACGTGATCCTTCAGAAATCATTCTAATATGCTAATTTGGCTGCTCAAGAAACATTTCTGATTATTATCAATGTTGAAAACAGTTGTGCTGCTTAATAATTTTGTGGAATTTGTGATGCATTTTATTTTTCATGGTTCTTTGAATGGAAATAGCTCTTATTGGAATTAGAATCTTTTGTAACATTGTAGATGTTTTTACTTTCATGTTTGATGAATGCAATGTGAAGTTTACACTGCATTAATGCTGTAGATTTCATGCTTGTTAGTTTTGCTGGCAATTAAATCTTGATATTGACCAGGATTGTTTTTCTACAATATTTACAAAAACAAAAAGAACAAACTCCCCAAAAAGAATAGGAAAAATAATAATAATAATAATAATAATAATAATAATAATAATAATAATAATAATATATAAATATATAATATATAAATAATAATATAAAATATTTTTTTTAAATAAATAAATAAATGTATTTATTAAATGAGTGAATAAATAAATAAATGTCATTGCTGAATTAAAGTATTAAATTTGTATAATTATAAATAATTATTAATAAAATAAATATTTTATTTTATAGAATATATAACAATCATTATTATATAATATATAATATAATATAATATAATATTTTTTTTGGCACAGAGCGAAGTTTTATTTTGTGTATGCTTGCATACTATCATACTGCTCCTACTATTTTTGTAATATGTTGGTTATATGCAAATTTTCTAAATGCACAAAATACCCAAACGGCATACTATATTTCAGAAAATGTGCTGTACACTACCAAAACACTGTGTTGAATACTATATCCCAGATGCAATGCACTCATCTGACCTTCTGTTCCTAGTGTGATAAATCTCATCTTTGTGATTTGAGATTTTTAAAATGAACTGCCAAAGGCATTTTGTGCAATATTGGATCAAAAATGCACACTAAAAATAACTACTTATTGAGACAACAACTGGATGCTGCATGCTGAATTAAACATGAATCTCCTTCATTATTAGACTTGTCACCCAAAGTTACTTTTTTGCACAAAATTAGATTGAAAATGGAAATTAACAGAGGTGATAATTAGATGTCGCTCTCTTAACTAAACATGCAATCTAATGATGTCATGTGACAACTGTGTACCATACTTCTGTTTGCAACACTTAGCACTGCATACTATTTCACATACTATTTTTTTAGTAGTCAGCAGCATATAGCGCGTGTGTGAACTGCTCGGCATGCAGCAGTATTCCATTCAAAACATGTGCATTGATTATGTGCTTATGCAAGCAAGCAGATTTTTGTTTGCAAGCACATCATGTTTTATATATTGTCACGCAGTATTCTGTGCATATTGTGTACATAAACTTGTGCCTCTCGTGTGTGGTTCGTCTGGTTGTTTGAGATTGCAGGCTAACACGCTGTCACGCGAGTGTTGTGATTTGTCGCCGCAGTCGGCTGGAGTTAGCCATAACGTGGCACTTCATCACGCGCCTCTACAGGGCGACTGTCACATAGGTGGCGATAAGTCAGCAAATATGGGCACGCTGGGGCTGGAAATAGCTCTGTGTGCTGCCTCGAAGCCTGCATATAAACGCTGAAGAAATGAACTGAGTATGCTTCATAGTTACAACAAATGGCTTATCAGTGCTTTTCATTGTCTTGTCATTGTATCATCAGTAAATGTTATTCTGGCAGCCTCTTATGCTTCAGCTTTAGAGCTAGTGATGTGAAGATGATCTTTAGGACATCCGTAATGTTTATGGATTCTTCGCTGCAGTGGCCTAATAAAGCGGTGCGCATGTGGGGAATCCATCCGTCCGTCTGTCCGTCATTGTCTATTCTTCTAACATTTTATCTAATGGCATCTTTACACAGCAAAGGCGGCACAGACACCCAATCTGAAGCGGCATAAAACTACAAAAATGTGCGTTTACACAGACTGAAGCGGCATAATGCATTTACACAGGAATTAAAATAGTGGAAAACATACATCTTTTAAAATAACTACAATTTTAAAATTAGTTTTATCAAAAACAAATGCTATTAAATTAAATAATGAATATAAAAAAGAACAAATAATGTAAAACACGAAATAAATAAAAACGGTAACGGCAATAAATTTAAATTTCCTGCACGTGCTACGGTGTATCTGCGTTGGACGGTTTGTCACAATGTTAGCTTCAGACAAGATGACAGACAAGTCTTTTATTTTAAAAAGCCTGTTGACTTTTGCCGTTATCTGTGGTTATTTCAAAGTTTTTTTTTGCTTTTTTTGAACATTTGTTTCTTATTTATTTGGTTTTACAGTGTTTCTATTTTTCCAACATTCTAATGTTCTATCTGACAAAACATTTTTGATTTTTGACATACCCTAACTGTCTTGAACCGGAATACACAGAAAATAACCGATCGTTTTGCTAGATAAGACCCTTCTTCCTTGGCTGGGATCTTTTAGAGCTCTTTGAAGCTGCATTTAACCTGCATTTTGGAAGTTCAAACTTGAAGTCCACTATATGGAGAGAAATCCTGAAATGTTTTCCTCAAAAAACAATTTCTTTACGACTGAAGAGCAAAAGGCATGAACATCTTGGATGACAAGTGTAACGTGTAACACTAAGTGGAAACGTTCTATTTATTGTTCTAAAGTTCTGTCATTCCAGTGTTCATCGGTTGTGTTTGATGTTGTAACATTTAATATTCCATCGTTTGTCATTGTATCGTTCCTTCTAATGTTCTAACATTCTATCTATTATTCTAAACTTCTGTCTGTCGTTCTACAGTTCTACATACAGTTGAGGTCAAAAGTTTACATACATCTTGCAAAATCTGCAAAATGTTAATTATTTTACCAAAATAAGAGGGATCATAGGGAATGCATGTTGTTTTTTATTTAGTACTGACCTGAATATGATATTTCACATAAAATATGTATACATATAGTCCACAAGAGAAAATAATAGTTGAATTTATAAAAATGATCCCGTTCAAAAGTTTACTGTTTACTGTAATACTGGCCTTCAGAAGCCACAGAAGATACTTACAACTTTCACAGAAGACAAAATAAGTTAAGTTTACCCTGATCTTCAAATTCAAAAAGTTTTCACCCCCCGGCTTTTAATGCATTGGGTTTCCTACTGAAGCATCAGTGAGTGTTTGAATACTTCTGTAATAGTTGCATATGAGTCCCTCAGTGTGAAAAGATGGATCTCAAAATCATGTAAACATTTACATATTTGTTTGTGGAGTATCTTATTCAGGTCAGTACTAAATAATAAAATAACATGCATTTTGTATGATCCCTTTTATTTTGGTAAAATAATTAACATTTTGCAGATTCTGCAAGGTGTGTGTAAACTTTTGACCTCAACTGTATTATCTATATGGGGTTAGAATCGTTGCATAATTCCAAATAAATACATTATGATCCACAAATAAATGTAAAGCGATTGACAAAAACAAAGCATATTCACAAAATAAATAGAATGAGATCCACAAATAAATCTTAGAGTTCCACAAACATGAATTATATTCACAAGTAAAAAAATTAGAATTGCAAATAAAAAACATACTCACAAATATTTTTTTTATTTTACAAACACAACTTTGCCAGGCATTTATATGTGAATCGCGTATTGTGCATTTGTGGATCGCTGCACGTATTTGTGGATTTTGAAACATTTCAAGCGTCAAGACGCACACTGATCCACAAATGCATGGACTCCACCCACCTTCTACTTAAGCCAATCAGATACCGGCTACGTGGGGCTGACCAATCGTTGCATGTTCTCGCTCCAACCAATCACGTTTTGCCTCACAATCAGTGCAGGACCAGCCGTAATTCAGGACAATTAACCTCTTCAAAATGGACGACTAGGACAGTGGTGCTCATCACAGCATTATTGTAATAATATCTAAAATAAAACAAGTAATGTTATGTGTAATGTAATCAGTGTTTCATGTATCACTGAGTCGATGCGTGTTTTGACCGTGAGTGTGTTTAGCAAACTGGTATTCTACGGTGACCGGTCTTCGGTTCACTTAGTTTTGTCGTGGCCACGACATATAAACTCGTGAGAACGTGATAATATAACACAGCCACGAGATATTAATTTGTGGGAATGTCATGTTATGTCGTGGCCACGAGATCGTTTTGTCTAGGTAACGATGTCGTGGGCTCGAGATGCTATGTTGAGGGAACGACATCCATTTTTGTCGTGGCCAAGTCTTATTATGATGAGGGAAGGGCATATTTTTCTCATGCATAAACAAACCTTCGTGACCATAGCAACCTGGGATTATCAGAGTTGTTTAAAACATTTTTACTAACATGAAACATGATTTAATATTTGTATATTCTTCTTCTTCTTCTTCTTCTTATTATTGTTATTATTATTATTATTAATAATAAGAACGTTATGTAAGATCGAAATGAAGGGAAAATATAAAAATATAATAATAGGCTAATAATAATGATGTTGATGAAGATGATGGTGATAATAATGGCCTAATAATAATATACAAATATTTTGAAGACAATTGAGGGATGGGTAAAAATGTTTTCTTGTATGCCTATGTTATTTAGACTACTTTAGGTAACGTTTATTCATTATAAACTTAATATGAATGCTGTTTACATTGCGTGCAATATAATAATTTATATTATAAAACAATAAAAGAAATTATGAAATAATCTATAATAATTCATATAATAATTTATTAATTCAAAATAAAATAATAATGAATCCATCTCTGATAATCCCAGGTTGCTATGGTCACGCAGGTTTGTTTATGCAATAAACTCGTGGCCACGAGAAAAATATGTCGTTCCCTCAACATAAGTCGTGGCATAAGTATGCCCTTACCTCGACAAAACGTTCTCATGGCCACGAAGTAATATCACGTTCCCACAAATTAATATCTCGTGGCTGTGTTATATTATCACGTTCTCACAAGTTTATATGTCGTGGCCACGACAAAACTAAGTGAACCGAAGACCTCCCCTCCCGGTCACCGTAGAATACCAGTTTGCTAAACACACTCACGGTCAAAACACGCATCGACTCAGTGATACATGAAACACTGATTACATTACACATAACATTACTTGTTTTATTTTAGATATTATTACAATAATGCTGTGATGAGCACCACTGTCCTAGTCGTCCATTTTGAAGAGACTAGTTAATTGTCCTGAATTACGGCTGGTCCCGCACTGATTGTGAGGCAAAACGTGATTGGTTGGAGCGAGAACATGCAACGATTGGTCAGCCCCACGTGGCCGGTATCTGATTGGCTTAAGTAGAAGGTGGGTGGAGTCCATGCATTTGTGGATCAGTGTGCGTCTTGACGCTTGAAATGTTTCAAAATCCACAAATATGCGCAGCGATCCACAAATGCACAGAGAGTTATCCACAAATACGCGCAGCGATCTACAAATGCACAATACGCGATTCACATATAAATGCCTGGCAAAGTTGTGTTTGTAAAATAAAAAAAATATTTGTGAGTATGTTTTTTTATTTGCAATTCTAACTTTTTTACTTGTGAATATAATTCATGTTTGTGGAACTCTAAGATTTATTTGTGGATCTCATTCTATTTATTTTGTGAATATGCTTTGTTTTTGTCAATCGCTTTACATTTATTTGTGGATCATAATGTATTTATTTGGAATTATGCAACGATTCTAACCCCATATATCTAACTTTCTAATATTGTTTATCCAACATTCAATCAATCGTTTCAGTGTTCAGCTGTTCTATTTGTCATTGTATGTAACGTCGCATCTCCTGTTTTAATATTGTATATCCACCTTATTTTTCCTGTAAGAATGGCTGTGGCCATTTGTAAATTTAATGGGTCTTCCGGTGTCATTTGCTTCCAGCTATTTTTAGCTGTACAAAACAGCTTGCTTATGTGTGTGTATTATCATAATTATGAAGACACTGGTTTGTAGTGCAAACAGTTTTACTGTTTACTGCACTTTGTTTTTCTCATTATTTCCCTACAGCAGCTAATGAACTGGAAGTCTCACACATTCACTGAAAATGACTTGCTTCTGCATTGTAAAATAAGGTGGATAATGTCCCATCTATTGTTCTTCATGCTATTTGACATTGTTATTGTACAGTATGTGATGTTCTATCATTCTATTGTTCTGATTTTGTAACATTCTGTCATTTTGTCCAACTTTTAACATTCTGTTGTATGTAATATTCTAATCTTTTTAACATTCTAACATTCTATAATTCATTCTAACATTCTGTTGTTTTGTCTAATGTTCTGTTTTTTGTGTTTAAGTTTTTATTCATTATTCTATCTGAATAATTACTAGATTTGTCGTTACATTTGTTGTTACAAATGTTTCTTAGTATTTTTATGCAGTTGCTAAGGTGTTCTTAGCTTTGGTTTACAGTTGCTAAGGAGTTCTGTGCGATTTTTAGTGCAGTTTTTGCTCACGTGATATTCTGATGTCTAGATATGGCTCAGGTTTTTCTTTAGTGTACTGTAAGTCTGTGGGATTTATTATTTTACTTTTATTATTTAATAATATGTTTTTTTCCCAACCAAGCTCATCACAATCAATTCTGAAATTGCTTTCAGTAATTATTTAATGTTAATTTATTTTACTTTTTTTTAATTTATTTTAATTTCATTTTATTTTTCTTTACATAATTTATAATTAATTTTTATTTTTAATTTATATAATGTATGTAGTTTTAATGTATGTAATTTCTATAATTTTTTAATTATTTTTAAGACATTTCAACATGAAAAAGTATATTTATTAGTATATTTATACTTTATTTATAATCAGCATCTTCATTTTTGTTTATTATTTGACCTTTTTTTTATTATTTAAAAATGTTTTTCCAAACTGAGCTCATCAAAATCCATTCTGAAATTGCCTTCTGAGTTTTCAGTTTTTTTTTAATTTTTAATTTCTGTAATTAGCATTTTTATTTTAAATAATTTTAATGTATATTGGAAAAGTATATTTATAAACAGCTGTTTATAATTTTTTTTTACTTTCTTTCTTTTTTTAATTAATTATTTAATTAATTAATTAATGTCTGGAGATGTAATATTTATATTTTATTTATAATCAACATCTTCATTTTTATTTATCTTATTTATCTTATTTTATTTATCATTATTATATTATCTTCTTTATTATTTAATAAGTTTTTCCCAACCAATTTTTCTACTTTTTTTTATTTTTAATTTCTATAATTAGTATTTCTATTTTATATAATTTTAATGTATATTGGAACAGCTGTTTATAATTTTTTTCTTTCTTTCTTTCGTTCTTTGTTTTTTTTTAATTAATTAATTAATTTTTCTACTTGTTTTATTTTCCAGCAGGTGCAAATCGTCCGTCAAATCACTTAAGAAAGTAACAGCACACTTGCCTCAAATAAATGCATGATTTGAGGAATAATTCACGTCTAGAGATGTAATATTTAGTGTTTCGAGTTTGTTCAAATCACTTTGAGTTATATTAATAGTGATGCTTGTCTTTGCAAACACTTATAATAGCTTCTTCATTTAAATGTATTGTGTTTTGATATTGTTCATCAGTGGGAAATCCTCACGGTGTTGTAGCTACGATTGAGTTTCATCCGGTTCCAATCTCAGATTGCAATAAAGAGCTCAGCCATGCTGATAGTGTGAACTCCACCAGCGTAATCTACTGCATTCATCACATTAATACAGACGTGCACATGATCACACATTCACACACGCGTGATTTAAACAGTCAGATGCTGCGGCACGGCTCTTTATTCAGTAACACACACACACACACACACACACACAGTAAAACATAGCCGTCCTGGGATGGGGTTCCTCAATGCTCATAAAAGACTGGTTAATAATTTAAACCAATATTGTAAAAGGGGGAAGGGAAAGGGGTAGCTCTGCTCTCAATGAAACCTGTCGTCATTATAATTGTGTCGCACACTATGTAGGCTCTCTTCCAAAAACTACTGACCTCCCTGCTTCTTATTGCCTAGATAGGCTGCTAGCTTCACACACAGCTTTCTAACTGGAAAGCAGTTTAGAAGTGATTGATTTGAAGCACACTTTATAGGCATCAACTCAAGTTGTATGTTGTATGTCATAATTGATTTTAATAGAGAACTAGCAATATCATACTTTAATAAGGGTATGTATGATAGACACAACTGGTTGTGACAGTCTTTTTTTTTTATTATTTTACCTATTTTATTACTTTCTAATATGTTAAATCATAAAACTAAGGTAATCAAAATTAATTTATTTTAATTTCTTTACATTTATTTTATTTTAATTTACTTTAAATTTATATAATTATTTATTTTAATTTATTTAATTTTTATTTACATAATTTTTAATACATTTTGTGAATTTATATTGTAGATATAATTTTCATTTATTTATGTCATTTCCAATTCCTAAAATTATTTAAGACTTTTCGGTTTAGAAAAAAAACTTTTAGTATTATATTTATATTTTATTTATAATCAACATCTTCATTTTTATTTATTATTATATCTTTATTATATATTATTTATTATATATATCTTTTTTATTATTTAATGATAAGTTTTTCCCAACCAAGCTCATCAAAATCCATTCTGAAATTGCGTTTGGTAATGATTTTCTTTTCTTTTCTTTTTTTTAAAATTTATTTTAATTTATTTTATTTTCATTTTTTTTTTTTTTCATTTTCTATAATTTTTAAATTGATTTTATTTTTTTTGTACATAATTTATGATTAATTTTTATTTTTAATGTATATAATATATGTAGTTTTAATTTATGTAATTTCTAATTTCTATAATTGTTTGTTTAATTATTTTTAAGACTTGTCAATATGGAAAAGTATATTTATGCTTTATTTATCATCAAAATCTTAATTTTTATTTATTATTGTACCTTTTTTATTTAAAAATATGTTTTTCCAAACTAAGCTCATCAAAATCCATTCTGAAATTGCCTTCTGAGTTTTCAATTTTTTTTAAGTTATATAATTAGTATTTTTATTTTATATAATTTTAATGTATGTTGGAAAAGTATATTTATAAACTGCTCTTTATAATTTCTTTCTTTCTTTCTTTCTTTCTTTAATTAATTATTAAAAAAAAAAATATATATATATATATATATATATATATATATATATATATATATATATATATATATATATATATATACATTTAATTTATTTTATTTTTCTTTACATAACTTCTAAGTAGTTTTTATTTTTCATTTATATAATTTTAATTATAAAATGTATTTAATTTTAATTTATGTAATTTATGTCATTTTTAGTTTCTGTAATTGTTTATTTTTAAGACTTTTCAGTATGGAAAAAATTTATATATTACTATATTTATGTAGTCCCTCTCTAAGCTCATCAAAATGCATTCTGAGTCTCTGTTTTTATTATATCTGTTTTTATTTAATTTGTAGAATTGCTATTTTTATTTATTTTTTATTTCAAGTTATATAATATATAATATATATATATATATATATATATATATATATATATATATATATATATATATATATATATATATATATATATATTAATTTAATCAAAATATATTCTAGAATTACCTTCAGAGTTTTCTGTTCTTATTTGTAATGTCTATAATTTTTGTTTAAGTAATATTTAAGTTTAAGTTTGGTTTAAGGTTTAATTTTTTACATTTTTAATTTTAATTTTTAAATTTAAATATATATATTTTTTTAACAAAATTTTTTATGTATATAATTTTTTTTTGAATTTACTTTTAAGACTTTTCAGTATGGAATTTCAGTATTATAATCAACAATTGCAAATTTCAGAACTTATACAGAAACAAATAACCACATTTTGGATTGGAAAGACATGTGGGTGAGTGAATTGAGACCTGAATTTTTTATATTCAGATGAACTATTCCGTTAAAACCCTGCCTGCGGCGACAGCTCACTAGGTTTTGCACTTAATGCGACCCGTTAATGAGATCATTGATTCAAACGACGGTCGTTCCTCTTCTAACATCCGCAGAACGAGCAACCTAGACAGAGGAGCGTTAATTCATAGACACGCAGACCCGTTCATAGACCCGTTGGCTTTCTAACTGGTGTGTATGAGGAGAGGAGAGAGCGAGGAACAGCATCTCGAGGGCCTGCCTATTAAATTTCCAATCAGACTCTGGCAGTGCGATGGCAACCATAAAACACAGATTCCCCCGCTGAAGCAAGCCAACCGAAAGAAAGGCCGTTCGGTGGAAATGGAGTATTTCTTGGCGCCTCTCTGAAGCGAGAAGTGTGTGTAGGGGGGCGGGCGAGAAACGCGGGGAACGCGAAGTGTTAAAATCTGAGCTGCGGCTTGAAGAGCAGGAAGTGCTTTGCCATTGGGTTTTGTCAGTTTGAGAGGTTTGATCACGTCCCGTCCTCATCATCCACACGTCTCCCTCTGCGCAGATTAGGACTTAATCGCACTAATTGAGTCGCCAGATGGATTTTTAAAAGGCTGAAAAATCAAAATGGCTCTGTAGTCATTAGTATTTCCGCTGCCATAAAGACACGTGTGATAATGCGCAGTATTTACAGTGACAACATGCAGAACAAAGCTCGCGTTTGCATTTAATTGTGCGGTTTGATGATTGCTTCTGAGCTTCTGAAGTACATTCGAAATCATTAAAGATAACGTCAAACGCAATTTGCAATGCAATTAAGTCGCATATTGTGGTGTATTTTCGTGTGAAACTGAATATTCAGATGGAAATAATGTAGAGCGGGACTTGAATTTATTAGTTGGGGTTTGATTGGATTGTGACATGTAGGCTGTGATATTTATAGTTTGCTAAGTAAAGCATCATTATTACTCAGGTTCATGCATAGCGTTAGTTAAACAAACATCTAACACTATGTACTTCATTTTTCAGATGAACAATGAAGTGCATTTATTAAAAAAAATGAGAGGGTTATGTTTTTAAATGAAAACCTTTTTGTCCGTTCAACCCATGAATACTCTACTATGTATAATTATATTTATAAATAATATTTATTATATTTTCTGTAATGTGTGTGTTGTTTTATGTTTGTTTATTTTACTAGTATTTCTTATTTTATGTATTTTTTTTTTTTTTTTTTACATTTTGTACACACATGCGCACATATATGAAGATATATATGTAGGTGATGAAATGTTGATTATAAATATTATTTTAATTTTATTTAAATGTTATTTATTTAAATTTAAATTTTATATCATTTTATTTAATTTAATTTAAAAAAAATTTTATTCCATATATATATATTCATTAATTCATTATATTTTTTTTACAATGTATATACATTTTTCAAATATATAAAATAAAATTAAAATTAAAATTAAAATATAAAATAAAACAAAAAATATATAAAATAAAATAAAATATATACAGTACAATATAACATTAAATTAAGTACAATTAAAATAAAGAAATAAACAAAAAAAATATATTAAATACAGTTTTAAATATAAAATTAAACAAGTATGTAAATTAAAAATATAAAATAAAATAAATAAAAATATAAAATAAAAAATAAAAATAAAATAACGTTAATAATAACAAACTAGTATACAGTTAAAAAGTCATAAAAAATCTAAGAATTATTATTAGTATTAAATTATTATAAAAATGTACTAAATACAAATTTACCGTTTTACGTCACATATATATGTGTATGTATATATGTGCGTGTGTGTGTTTGTGTATGTTTATATATAAATTGCTATATATATGGAATGTGAAAAATAGCAATGATTATAAAATGTATATAGTAATAAATAAAATTAATATTTTTTTTTATGTTATGCAAGTTAAATAAAAAAAATAACAATTATAGGGTAATTTTTGTGTTCGTGTAAATTATGATTATTTTTTTTATTTATTTATTTTTTTTATCATCTCCCAATGGTAGTTTTTTTTTTTTTTTTTTTCCTTCTTTGACCTCTGACCTCAGTGATTGTCCCTTTTGCAGTTCCACCTCTGTCTATTTCTACCCACAATTCAGCATCTATTTTCAGCGTATTGATTTTCAGCTGCGGTACGCGCTCAGCCTGGTGGGTGTTTCGGTTTAAAGTTTTTCTCTGCTGTCAATATGCCGTGTCTGAAATGCACAGAGGGAGAAATATTTTCCTCGTGCGACACTTCAGTGTGGTGATGTTGGGCCTGTATTGATTCAGGTTAATTACTTTTAATAGAACACACTAGCAGGGCTGTTTGTAAAGTGACGGTCATATGTGTAGCTTGGTTTTGTTTATATACAATTGATTATCTTGTGGAAAGCCATGCAGTGATTTTACTGGCTTTGAGAAGATAAAACAATTACATAAATGAGAATTAGTAACTTGTCTTACTATGTCTTTTTCCTTTTTTTTTTTTTTTTCTTTTTTTTTCTCCATTTTTTTCACATTAATAAAATATAAAAGAATGAAATGAAATATAATGTAAATTAAAAAAAATACAATAAAAAATAAAATATGAAATAAAATAAAAAATAAAAACAATTACATTATAATTAGAATTAATAGCTTTTTTTATATCTTTTTCCTCAGATTACTTTTTCCAATTTTTTCACATCAAAAAAATAAATAAATAAATAAATAAAGTGAAATAAAATATAAAAACAATTACATAAATGAGAGTTAGTAACTTATGTCTATTTATGTCTATAATTTTTTTTTTTTTTCACTGAATACAAAAAAAAGTGAAATAAAATAAAATATAAATAAAAAATAAAATACAATTAAAAAACATAAAATAAAAATGTGAAATACAATAAAAAATAAACAGTTACGTAAATGAGAATTAGTAACTTTTCTTATGTCTTCTTCCTCGGATCTTTTTTTTTTTTTTTTTTTTTTTTTTTAATTTCACATCAATAAAAAAAATAAAAAAATAAATAAAATACAATAAAAACAATTACAATGATAAAATAAAATTAAAATATGAAATAAAAACAATTACATAAATGAGAATTAATAACTTTTCTTATGTCTTTTTCCTCTTTTTTTTTTTTCACATCAATAAAAATAAAAAAATGAAATGAAATAAAATATCAATTAAAAAATAAAATACAATAAAAACCGAAATAAAATTAAATAAAAATATGAAGTAAAATAAAAACAATTACATATATGAGAATTAGTAACTTTTCTTGTCTTTTTCCTCAGATAATTTTTTTAAAAAAGAATTTTCACATCAATAAAAAAGATGAAATGAAATAAAATATAAATTAAAAAATAAAACACAATAAAAAATAAAACTGCAAAATAAAATAAAATAAAATAAAAATATGAAATAAAATAAAACGAAATAAAATAAAGATAAACAAATAAAATAATATTAAAATAAAATAAAAAATATATTAAATAAAATATAAATTATAACAAAAAATAAAACAAAATATTAGTAACTTTTCCTTTTAGATAATTTTTTTTTTTAAATTTTTTAATTCAGAATTCAAAATAGTTTTTATTCATTTCTCAATTGCATTTAGTTAATGTGTGTTAATTCTATAAAATATATCACATAATTTGCTACATACATCACTTAAAATATATATGTGTCCTAAAGCACACATGATCACACTGGGACAGAACAACCCACTTCAGCATACATAATTACACACACACACACACACACACACACACACACACACACACACACACCTGCCACGGGGCTCTTGCTCTATCACTGTCTCGCTGTTAAACAACCTTGTTGCCAATATGCAGTCAATCACGATGCATGAGATCTACACGCGTGTGAAATCGAGAGTAATGACGCAGGTCAGCGGCAGCCCGTCTGCAGTAAATGGAGGCTCAGCCAGGGTGACCCTTAACACAGCCAGATAAATGAGGCCCGGAGCCCCGGCGTACGGCTCCCAAATACTGCACTACTGATTCTTAGCATGTGCGCTGCATTAAAAGTGTCATATTTACCTCAGGAGCAGTTTTTCTTTCCCCTCAACTCCACTTAAAAACTAGTGAGCAGAATTTTAAGACGTTGTGGTTGTGCTCACTATTTAAAGTCCAAAAATTGCATATCTAAATTTGGCCAAATATTGAAGCAGGATTGCATATATCATTCATAGACAAAGCAACCACAGAATGCATTTTGATGAACTAAAATAAATTCCTCTTATAATATAATAAAATGTAATATAATATAATACACATTTATGTGTATAGCAGATGCTGTAAATAAACATAAATATAAAACATTATATAAAATATAATATAAAATTAAAAATAAAAGAATATATAATAAAAGAAAAAAAATACAGTGTATGATAAAAATAACATAAAATAAAATAAAAAATGAAAACTAATCTAAAATATAATATAAAATTAAACTTAAAATAAAATACAATAAAATTAAATAATTTTAAATTAAATAAAAAATATAATAAAATTAAATTAAAAAGAATAATATAAAATAAAACATAATATAAAATATAATATAAATAAAAAAAAAATACAATATGATAACATAGTGTAAAATATAAAATATAATCAAATAAAAATAAAATATAATATAAAACATAACGTAAATAAATGTAGTTAATGTCGGTTAATGCATCAAGTAATGTTAACTAACGGGGCTTTGTTGTAAAGTGTTACCAATAAAATAACATAAAATAACATAAAATAAAATAAAATAACTTAAAATAACTTAAAATAAAAATAATAAAATACAAAAAGAGTAAAAAATACGTTATAATAAAATATTATATTAAATAAAATAACATTCATCATAAACTAATATACTGTTAAAAAGTAAAAAATATACAAAAGTTATTAGTATTACATACTAATAAAAAATACTACATACAAATTTACTGTGTCACTGAATATTTGTGTCAACTATGAATTCTTATTTTTATTTATTCATTTTTTTCATTAGTATTTCACTGATTATAATCAATTGTGGTTTAGTGTGCTTCAATGAGGAGTGTTATTTGTGTAATGCATGGACATTGTTCAATATCAGGTGCTTATGAAAATCATTTTTAATTTGGATGTTTTTTTGGGGGGTTTTTTTGTCGTAATATAGTTTTTTATGACTATTTTCCACTCTCTGATTTTTTTTTTTTTTTTTAATTCTGCTACTGTACCTTTAAGACTAATTCTGTATTTGAGCTTTGTTTTGATTGGTGAATGTGTGGGTGGGCGGGTCTAGTTGCTAAATACTGAATATGTGTTAATTATGTAAATATTGGTGGTCTTGTGGTTGTGTTGTCATAATGGCGGACCGTTTGTGTGGTTTAGTTTCTCTGGATGTTGTGGATGAGCTGATGAGGGAGTGTGGAGTTGAGAAACTCTTTTGTTTGGAAGTGTTTTTCTCTGTAGGTTGTTATCTGTGTTATTTACGGCTCTCAGGTTTATTCTGCATGCAGGCTGGATTAAAGGCCTTATTAGGATTCGTGGCGTTTATCCCACTCTGATCTCCTGACCTGCTGTCCCGTCCCAGCCTGTTCTTCATCACGCCGGGCAGCGCAAGAATACGCTTTTAGTGAGATTCCCAAAAATCTATTCATTTATGTGACTCAGCTCGAACCGGTGTTATTGTAGTATCGATGCATACTATTACAGTTTTTGATAATGTTTTGAATGAGATTTTATTGTTATATTTTCTGTTTTCACCTTAGTTTTAGTTAAAATTTTAGTAATTTAGCTGCCTTTATCCATTTTAGTAGTTTTTATTTTAAATACGCCTATGCCGTTTTTATTTGTTAGTTTGAACTATTTGAGAAGTAAGCAATGTTGCCTTGGTAATTAGCTGAAATAAATGAATAAAGTTTTTTTTTTTTTTTTTTAAGTAACTCTTTTTTTGTTTATTTTTTTATATTGTTGTTTGTGTTTTAGTCAAAATATATTTAACTAAACTGTCAAATTGCTGAAAATTATTGAATATGATTATTTCATGAATTAATTTGCTGCAAAACTATGTGCAAAACATGTTGATTGACTAGATTTCTCTAATTTACTTTTAAACATTTTAAATTGTAACATTTTAGGTCATACATAATATAATATAATAATAATAATAATAATAATATAACATAACATTATAATATAATATAATATAACATAATATATTCTAATATAATATAATATAATAACAATATAATATCGAAAGGTATTAATAAAATTATCATAAAAATTGACTAAATTTATTTTTAAACATTTTAAATTTAGCATGATACATTTCTTTTTAATTTTAGAGCAAATTAATATAATATATATATTAACGGGCATATAAAAAATGAATAATATTTTGAACAGTATTACTGTATTTTGGATCAAGTAAATGCAGCCTTGGTGAGCCGAAAAGACTTTGAACAAAACAAAACAAAACAAAACAAAACAAAACAAAAAACAAAACAAAACAAAACAAAACAAAACAAAACAAAATAAAATAAAATGTCTTTTATTTATTATTTATTTATATATTTATTTATTACAAATTCTAATTTTATAATATAATATAATATAATATAATATAGCTCCAAAAAGTGTTAATATAATTATCATAAGAATTGACTAAATTTATTTTTAAACATTTTAAATTTTGCATGAGACATTTCTTTTTGTAATTGATTCCAAATTCTAATATAATATAATATAAACATTTAAAATTTAGCTTAAAACATGATTAATTTTAGAGCAAATGCTATATACAAATAAAATCAAAAGACTGAAAAATCTCCAGCTGTATTTTCTCAGCTCTAGTAGCCTCAGCATTTGCATTGCGTGGATGTTTGCGCTCAGTTACTCGCCATAAATATGCGGTTAACAGTGTTCATGAAAAAACAATGAAGTGGCACCAGCCACGAGCGTAAACAAATAACCAAGACGCTGCATTATTGATAGGGCGCATGCCGCATGCAATTTGAGCTCAGGGCCTCTCTGGCAGGGTTGTGTTTCAGGAGCAGCGCCGCTTACACTGCATGAAACACACGCTGCCTGCCCGAGGAAACAGCTTGCGGGGATTTGAGCGGCTCTTTACGTGGGCGGACGGGGCTGGCAGCGGAGACGGGCCAAAGTTGTGCCAACTTTCTCTGCCTGACAGATCTCGGCAGTGCCGCACCAGGTGTACCTGCTTCACAAACACCAGTCCGCGGCTCCTCACCTGTTGTCTGTCTGACGATCGTCACCACTGTTGTAGGATGTTTTAAGATGCTTTCAGTGAAAACAATACTGCACACGGCCTCATGTGCTTCTGTCATTTTGATCAGCTCAGGACATCGAAATGAAATTAATACAGCAAGGATGCATGAAATTAATTCAGCAAGGATGCATTCAATTGTTTAAAAATTACAATAAAGACATTTATAATGTTGCATAAGTGTTTCAAAAATCCTGAAAATATAAAGCAGCACAACTGTTTTCAAAATTGATAATAATAATTAATGTTTCTTGAGCAGCAAATCAACATATTAGAATGATTTCTGAAGGATCATGTGACACTAAAGACTGGAGGAATGATGCTGAAAATACAGCTTTGATCACAGAAATAAATTACATTTTACTGTATAATCAAATCGAAAACATTTATCCTAAATTGTATTTTTTTTTTCTATTTTTAAAAACGTTTGAGAAAAAAACTTCAAAAATATTTAAAAATTGAGGTATATAAAATACATCAATACAATGTTTTTAAATTATTTTAATATTTTAAAAATATTTAATATTTTTTTAGTTCTCATTTTCATATAGTTTGTTAATGTACTATAATAACTAAAACTAAAGCATATAAAAATATGAACAAAAATACTGTTTTAACAGTATTACTGTATTTATGATCAAATATATGCAGCCTTGGTCAGCAGAGAAAAACTTTTTTTTTTTTTAAAATTTGAATGTCACCAAGCCAAATTTTC
Organism: Cirrhinus mrigala; assembly: GCA_036247105.1. NCBI lineage: Eukaryota > Metazoa > Chordata > Actinopteri > Cypriniformes > Cyprinidae > Cirrhinus > Cirrhinus mrigala. Next base: position 26,492,610 of record CM070016.1, read on the forward strand.
ACAAAAAAAAAAACCCAATACAATATTTTTTTGGGGGGGGAATTATTTATTTATTTATTTAATAACATTAACTAAAACTACAATTAAAAATCATTACTTCAATTAAATAAAAACTGAAAAAGAATTTTTTTTTATTATTATTTTTTAGTATTTCTGATGTACTACAATAACTAAAACTAAATAAAATGAAACCCAATAAAACTATATAGATATATTTAAAATAATGACAAAAAAACAACAAAAATTTTAAAACTATTAATTAATTAATCAATCAATCAATCAATCAATCAAATATTCAAACGTAATAGCCTTAGTGAGCAGAAAAGACTTAAATATAATATATTAAACATAATAACATTAAAAAAATTATGCTACCAAGCTAAATTTTGTGGGAAATAAAATAAGAATTTTTTTGGGGGGGAAAAACAAAAATTAAAAAACTATTTATTTATTTAACCTACAAAAATTGCTTTTTTATAACATTAACTAAAACTACAATTAAAATCATTAAAAAAAATCATTACTTCAATTAAATAAAAACTGAAGTAAAAAATATATTTAATGTTTATATTTTTTTATTTCTTAATTTCATTTAGTTTATTTTAGTATACTACAATAACTAAATCTAAATAAAATGAAACCTAATAAAGCTATAGATATATTTAAAATAATGACAAAAAATTACTTTAAAATGAAAACAAAATATAAATACAAAATCATATTCCAACTATTAACAAAAATATCTTCAAACATATTTTTACTACCAACACTTCCAGGGTGACTTTAGTTAGTTTTAAGGAATGTTTCAATTGTTTGTGGGGAAATCATGCCGTAACAGCACAGGGCATTTGTTAAATATGATGTTTTTTATAATTAATTTAAATTAAACTAATTATCAGTTACACTTTGTCACATTGAATTGTTAAATCTGTAATTGTTAAAACATGACATGCTAATTTCATGGTAAATACATTTATCATGCATATCGAATTATTCTCACTCCAATGAGCATTTGACTTGCATATTTATTACTTTAAAATAGTCATTATTTACAAAAGCGCTTTGAACGCAGGTCTTTAGAGAGACTCTGTTCATACAGAGGGTTGATGATTGAGCGCATGCTACCATGTCCATCCACGTTCCAGCGATCACATCACACTCGCTACGTTTCATTTGCCGTACGTTCGCTTACACAGCTGCCGCGCACATTTACAACTCCAGCTGCCGTTCCCTTAACGCTATGACTGTTGTTTTTTTTTTTTTTTCTTTTTACAATGCATGTGAATTTTCAGCACATATTTTCGTCCCTCGAAGCTGTACTGTAAACCCGACTAATTGCATCTCCATTGGTTTAACAGAAACCGCCGTCGACGCTACAGACGGATTTGCATAGCGCACATTAAAAGCGGCAGTTGATTTGCATAGCGTCAGTGAGGAACCTGCCGGCTTAAGGAGGACGGTGAGAGATGATGGTGTGTTTATCTGGAGGGGTCGTCGCACCGGTTCCTCTGCTGTCTTTCCTCCAGGCGTCCATCTGCAGATGTGAACCGCTGAGACCATGCGGCTGTTTGTTCACACACACACATGAGCGCATGCTGAGAGAAAGAAGCCATTATGTCTATTACTGCAGTGCACTCCAAGAGATCAGTGTGTCGGCCACTCATGAAATGACCGCATGTTGTGTGTTCTTAGAGCATGAAAGACACAAAAGCCTCTAGGATGTGCAAAGAATTGAGATTTGAGACGCTGACTGTGTTTGGAATCAAATACTGGCTTATCAATCACTATGTACTGTGCAATATGCTGTGTGCTTTGTTACAAGATGCTTATTTAAAGGTGTCGTGCATCATTTTAGCACTACTGTCACTTTAATGTTAAAAAATTGCATGCATTTACCTTTAAAAATAAAAACAGAGTGTGAAATAGGAAGCAGTATATGCAATATAGCATGCACATCAGCATATTAGAATGATTAGTGAAGGATCATGTGACATTGAAGACTGGAGTAATGATGCTGAAAATTCAGCTTTGCATCACAGGAATAAATGACATTTATATTTGCATAGGAAGCAGTTATTCTAAATAGTAATAATATTTCAGAATATTAGTGATTTTACTGTATTTTTTATCAATTAAATGCAGCCTTGGTGAGCAGAAGAGACTTATTTATTATTTACTTATTTTTTATTTTTAATTTCTCATATATATATATATATATATATATATATATATATATATATATATATATATATATATATATATATATATATATATATATATTTCATATAGTTTACTATATTTCATAGATATATTTTAAATTATTATAAAAACAAAATTACCAAATTACTAAAACTAACTAAAATTAAAGGGAAAAGAAAATATAACTATAATATTTCATATTTTTACAGTTTTTTTTTAATTCTTATTTTTAAATATTTTTTGTTGATGTACTACAATAATTAAAACTAAATTAAAAAAAACTATATAATAAAACACTATATAGCTAGATTATCTATTATAGCACTACAAAATTACTAAAACTTAACTCAAATTAAAGGGAAAACAGATAATATAATTATAAAAAAATATAAAAATGAAATGATAATAATAATAATAATAATAGTATTAGAATAATAATATATCTCATTTCAAAATTAAACTGTTTTTTCTTTATACGTGTCCATATGCAATAATAGCATGCAGTTATGCAAGCATTATGAAATTATTATGCACTACCATTGAGAAAATGCGGTTATTTTTGCATTTTTTAAAAATTAAATTTATGTGTAAATTTTATTACGTTTTTTATACGTTTTTAACCGTTATTTTAATATTTCTATTCATTTTTTTTAAACATTTATTTAATCTTACTGTTTTTACATTTTATTTTTAACTTTGGTTACAATTATTTATGAAAAGATATATATACATCTATTTATCTATCTATCTATCTATCTATCTATCTATCTATCTATATAGAGATATAGATGTACATAGATATATAGTTTCCAGTTAAGTTTTTCAATTCGAGCACATTGCATTGTGCACTATAGTATATGGTATAATGAGTGCACTTTGATCACATACAGCATACTTTGGCAAACGTACTGTAGTACGTATATTTAAATGAATATTTGAATATTTTCAGCACTCCCAGTATAGAGCAGAAGTAGTGTGCATAGTATGGTAGTTTGCCAACAAAGCTCAAATAATTGTGTTTTTTGTTTCCGACTGCAGCAGATTTGGTT
>CM070016.1:27225857-27275857 GCA_036247105.1 Cirrhinus mrigala
ATGAAAAATAATAAAAATAATAATAATAATGATAAAAAGGTAATGGCACTTATCCCACATTGACGGTTTTTTTCTCAGAATTGTGAGGTATAAATTCCCAGTCGCAAGTTACAAAGTCAGAATTGTGAGATATAAACTCAAAATTTGAGTTTATAACTGAGAAAAAAAGTCAGAATTGCGAGATACAAACTTAAAAATTCTGACTTTATTTCTTGTAATTTTACATTTTTTTCTCCAAATTGTGATATAAACTTACAATCACAAGAAATAAAGTCAGAATTGCGACTTCTGTCTTTTTTTTTCCCCTCACAAATGCAAGCTTATATCTTGTAATTCTGACTTTATAACTTACAATTGCAAGTTTATATCTCACAATCCTGAGAAAAGGTCAGAATCATGAGGGGGGAAAAAAAAAGTCAGAATTGTGAGCTATAAACTTGTAATTGCTAGGGGAAAAAATATCGCCGAAATTCGAGATACAAACTTGTATTTGAGAAAAAAAGTCGCAGCTCTGATTTCATTTCTTGCAGTTCTGATCTTTTCTCCAAATGGCAATATACTGTGAACTTCCAATTGCAATTTACTGTAAACTTTCCTCACAAATGCAAGTTTATATCTTGCAATTCTGATTGTATTACTTGCAATTGTGAGTTCACATCTCATAATTTTGAGAAAAAAGTCAGAATCGTGAAGAAAAAAAAAAAAAAAAAAAAAAAGTTGAGTTGCAAGAAAATAAGTCAGAATTGCGAGATACAAACTCACCCAATTCCTACTTTATTTCTTGCCATTGTGGGTTATATCATGCAATTCTGAAAACAAAGTCAGAATTGTGAGTTTATATGATGCAATTTTGAGAAAAAAAAAAAAAAGTCAAAATTCTGAGATAAGTCATTGCAATTACCTCTTTTTTTTTTATTCAGTTGCGGAAACAAAATAAAAAGCTAAATAGAAAAATTCATTTCTGCATGTTCTAATGCAGAATATTAGAACATTATATTGTTTCATATCAAGAAACAGGTTTGGGTTGTCTGATAATGATGATAATAATAATAATAATAATAATAATAATACAACTTTTTTTGTCTCTTAGAAATGCACTTTTGATAGTAGCTTGAGGATGCAGAGGTACATTTTTGTTCATTATCAATCAGTAACCATCTGTAAAAATTGTAGCAACATCAGTTTTATATGGTTACATTTATTCTGACCTAGAGTTTTTTTTTAATTAAGCATTGGTTTCCCATAGTAGCAAGCACACATTTTAAATCATGACAAACAGTTAAAACCACACATAATGGTACCTCAATACCATAGTAAAAATATAACTACATGGTTTTATAGGTAGCCTATTTGTATGAAAAACTGTAGTCTAAAAACATTCAGTATAAATGCACACATGCTATAGCTTAAATCACAAATACACACATACTATAATTATATACCATTATTTCCTTTGATAAAACTCAATGTGAATATCCCACATTGCTGCCACAATACCATGGTGCAGTGAGTGTTACTACAGTAAATCCATGGTAAATGATGGCGATGTGTAGATTGAAAAGCCTTCTGACGGTCTTGTTGCACACAGTTTTAAACTAGTTTGAACCACAGAGTCATTTGTGTTTCACACTGGATCTCACAGCACTGTTTAGTGCTCACGCGACAGATCCATTCACATATCGTGTCTTTTGCACACACAAGTTCATTATTTCAAATGCAGGCGCGCACCAGCTGCGCTCATAACGGAAGCGACACGCTTGGCTATTCCAGGCGCATCCACGTCACATCGAAATAAATGCACATTCTCTAGTGAGGCTCGTGCAACGCGCCAGTTTGAACTTTGGTCCAAGCAGATAAACGGTCCAGGTGGAGCGATTCAAATTAGTCGAGGTGTTTCGTTCCGCTTTTGGCGCATAAAATTAAATTTATCGAACTCTTCATATCGTTTTATCAAGAAAATTATATCGCGATAATTATCGCTATCGAATTATCGCCCAGCCCTAGTTGTAACTAAGGAATGATAATAAAAAAATAAAAATCTAATTTTATAATTTAAATATGCATTTTATATCACATTTTTAAATCACTTGCCTTGTGCAAGCACAACTTGCCTTGCCTTACAGCATTACAGAATAAACACTAGTAGCACTATAGTTTAGAACTATAATAATAATAATAATAATAATAATAATAATAATAATAATAATAATAATAACAACAGAACCGGGTTAGACATCTCCGCTGGTTGTCACCTGTATCACTTTAGGCCAAAAGCTCATGGGAGCATATCAAAACAAATAAAGCTCTCAATCCACAGCTTTAAGATGTCCATGCGACTGAATGAAAGACAAACGCTCCATCTGACAAAGTCCTGAGTGATGACGTCTGAATTTCAGCAGGTAGAAAAACATCTCTTAATGAGCACTGTGGCTCGGGAGACGGAGGGAATTAAAAATGCTGATGTGAAAGTAGAAGCAGATGCTTCTGCTGCTTCTGGAACGCGGCGGCGGCGGCTTTGGAGCGCAGAAGCCAGAGTCTCTCACTCCCCACGTCATCGGCCGTCCTGCCTGCGTCAGTCCGAGTCTAGGCATCCTGGCTGCTCCCAATAATTCCCCTCACACGTTCCCTCTCTCTCCGTCTGCGGCCTGCTACGCGTGCCCTTCTGCGGAGAGGGAGGGGTAAAATAATCCGTCCTCGCACGGCAGCACTACAGAAACAAAGAGCTGCGGGAGCCAATTGAAATGACTAGGATTGGTGCGCTTTGATAGGCCTTTCATACTCTGCCAGGGTCAATTTAAAAAATCTGATTTTCACACCAAGCATGCAATAATGTACCAAAGGTGGACTGAAAGACCGTAATGAGCCACGACATTCAGATATGATGAAAGCGCCAATACTTCCTACCAGAGACCATGAGCAGCCACCAAAGATAATATGACAGACAGATATGATATTATATTATACACAATATATTCATTTTTTAATAATAAATTAAATTATATTACATAAAAATAATCAATACATCAAAATATTTATAAAAAATATTTACATTATTTATTTACAGTGTAAATATAATTATGAATACTTTAAGTATTTTTTATTAAAGTATTCATTTTGATTGTATTACATTATAATATTAAAAATAAATATACATGTTATATCTTAAAATATATTCAAATAAAATATAAATAAATAAATTACATTGTACAATTACAAGTTAAATGTAATTCTTTTTTAATAAATATAAAATTAAATAAATCTACATTATTTACAATGTAAATACAATTATGCATACTTTAAGTATTTTTATTATTATAGTATTTTTTAATATTTTGATTGTATTATCTTATATTATTAAAAATAAATATACATGTTATATTATATATTAAAATATATTCAATGAATCAAAATATAAATAAAATAAATTACATTTTATAATTACAATTCATATATAATTTTTTATACTCTTTAAATATTTATTTTATTATTGTGGTGTTTTATCATATTATATTATATTATATTATATTATATTATATTATACATTATATTTCGTAGTAGGCCAAGACATTCAGATATGATGAACGTGCAAATATATCGTACCAGCTATTATATTATTTTATTTTACTGAAAATAATATATTTTAAATAAATATATCTTATATATTAAAAAAAATATTTTTTTTATTTTTATAGTATTTTGAATTATTTTGATTGTACTGTATTATATTAAAAATAAATATACAAATTATATATTAAAATATATTCAACAAATTAAAATATAAATAAAAAATAAATTACATTTTATAATTACTATTTAAATCTAATTGTTTACACTTTTTAAACATTTATTTTTATTATTATAGTGTTTCATTATTACTTATATTATATTATGTATTGGGCCACGACATTCAGGTATGATGAAAGTGCAAATATCTCGTACCAGCTATTAAATTACTTTATTTTATTAGAAATAATATTATATTTTAAATAAATATAAATTATATATTAAAATATAAAATAAATAAAAATATACAAAAAATATATACACATACAGACATATAAACACACACATATATATTTACAGTTATTATATATATATATATATATATATATATATATATATATATATATATATATATATATATATATATATATATATATATATATATATATATATATATAGACACACACACACACACACACACATACTTAAATAAATCTTAAAGTTATATATTATTTAATCTAAAACACTACTAATATTTATTCATAATATTAACAAATATCACACCAATGAGGAAAAATAGAATTCTCAGCGAGCTTGAAGTTTGAAACGTAGTTTGGGCGTCTTTTAATTTCACTATCCTTTTCTAAGGTGTCTCAAAGCGTTGTGAGCCCATGGCTAATTGCAAACATATTTTTAATACGTAACATTGCATAGATGCGCATTCACCAGGCCCAGCCTGACTATTATTTCAAGCTTTGCAATGAGGTTTGGTGTACGCTTGCGTCAGAAAACAGGCCGTTAAGTGTATAAAACAACTTTACAGAGCAAAGCTGTGTCAGACGGGTCGGGCCAGATGCCACGCGCAGCTCGGATCAAAGCTAAGCCGCGGAATATGAAATCCATTTTAGCATGCTAACCACACGATGACAGTAAACCTTGCACCCAGTTCTCATAAACGAAGCCGTAAATCTTTTAATACATGATTTTGGTTCGAGCGTGTTTATTACAACCGAATCTGGTCCTGTGGCATTCGTTACAAGAGCTGTTATTCGATGAACAGCAAATTAGTTTTCAGACACAACCAAAGTTCAAAGATGCTGGTAAAGTTCGCCTGTGAGGTGGCAATGCGTTTATAAGGAACCGTGCTGTAAGTGTCACATGCTTTAACACTTTTTCGATTGTTGACAGACTGCGCCATGTGTGCGCAAGTATTTGCTTGTCTAGAGGGATGATCTTATAATATTTTTGATAAGACAGGCATATCCATGCGCTACGTCAGTCACATTGCAAACAAAACACAGTCTCTTGGCAACGTTCAATATTAAAATGCCTCGTCTGTGCCAAATATGTGATTACAAACACTCAGTCACATGATTGACTCCATAGTAACAGAGTAAACATTCAACACTACTCTACTGTGACACATTTTTTATTTTGTGTGTAATGGTAAAAATTGTATTATACAACCACAATGCAATAAAAAAAAATTAAAATAACTGCTGGCACACACGTAGCCTGAACGACATGATCAAATAAAACTGAATAAATGTCAAATAAAACTATGATTTAATTAACAAAAGTGAAGGCAACTGCATTCAAATTGCATATATTATTGCATTTATATACAGTACCAGTTTTTGAACAGTAAGATTTTTAATGTTTTTGTTTTTTTTTTTTTTTTTTTTTTTTAAATCTCTTCTGCTCACCTAGCCTGCATTTATTTGATCCAAAATACAGCAAAAGCAGTAATATTGTGAAATATTTGTACTATTTCAAATAACTGTTTTCTATTTGAATACATTTTAAAATGTAATTTATTTCTGTAATCAAAGCTGAATTTTCAGCATCATTACCCCAGTCTTGAGTGTCACATGATTCTTCAGAAATCATTCTAATATGCTGATTTGCTGTTCAAGAAACATTTTTTGAACAAAAACAGGATTCTTTGATTAATAAAAAGATTTAAAAGCTTGGAATTCTGCATATTTTTTAACACTTATATTTAGCAAGGATGCTTCAAATTGATCAAAAGTGATGATAAAGACATATATAATGTTTTAAAAATTCTATTTCAGATAAATGCTGTTCTTCTGAACCTTCTATTCAAAGAAACCCGAAAAAATACTACTCAGCTGTTTTCAACATAATAATAATAATAATAATAATAATAATAATAATAATAATAACAATAATAATAATAATAATAATAATAATAATAATAATAATAATAAAAAGAATGCTTTCTGAAGGATAATGTGACTGCTAAATAATGCTAAAAATTTTAAATTCACTTTGAAATCACAAGAATAATTTACATTTTTAAATATAATCAAATAGAAAACAGTTAAATTTAAACAGTAAAAATATTTCAAAATTTGAAAAGGTTTTGCTGTACTTTGGATCAAATAAATGCAATGTTGGTGAGCAGAAGAAACTATGTATAAACACAATAAATACATATATAGAATATATAAACATAAAAATTGAATACTGTACATGGGTGTTGTTTTTTTTTTTTTTTTCCTCATGGGCTGAAATACATCCCGTATATCTAGACAAACAACATTTTGTGCACTCCACAGGCTCACTGGCTTTATGCATTTGCGCAACGTAACATTTCACGGCAAATGTTTGCTTTTGCATTCTGAGCTAACATGCAATTAGTCGTAAAAGAGCGCAAACAGCCTGTACAATCTGTGACGGAGAAATACAAAAAGAGTGACCTGTACCATAAAACACTGGACGATACTCATGCTCAACCATCTGTGTCAGCTCACTGTCACTCTCATTATGACGCGCATGATGTGACTTTTTAATATTAGTGGGTGAAAAAAAATAGTCAGTCCCTCCTTGTGTCCCATTTATTTCGGGCTCCTTTTTTAATTAGGGCTCCGATCTGCTTTTAACGGAGCACTTTAGCCCGACAGACAGCCTACGCACGACTTCACCTCTGCTGATGCATACAAATTCACTTTCATGTCCTAATAATTCTGCTCTCTAAAGGTACAGAACGAACAGGAGAAATTAGGGGACACATTTAGCACATGTCATGTTGTCATTTCAGGACAGGATTTTTGAAACAGCATTTTCAGGTTCAAGACAGCAGCTTTACACAGAAAACAGGGATTCTTATGAAATCACAAGGCAATCAATCAGCCAAAATGAGAATTTGAGCTCAAGAACGGTCATGACCGGTACGTACAACACTGCTGCTGTTGACTGCATCCCCCTAGTGGTCACACATGTGCAACTACCACAACACAGAGACTAGCGAGCGTCACCATCATACAGTATAACCCAATAAAAAGTCAGTTTGCCATATAAATAGAACAATAAACATCTGAGGTGTTTGATTCCCATAACTGAAACAAATATTCAAGTCTCTCTTTCAATGCAAAGCAATTAAAAACAGTTACAAAAAGATGAATTATACACCAAAATGTCATGAAAATAATTTATTAACATGCTTAACCAAGTATGAGCTGTATATTAATACACAGTAGAGGCTTGACCTTGCAAACATCACCGATGAACAGCATCTCACATAGCTGGAAATGACAGCAGGTTTTAACAGGACCGATTAGGTAACTAGCCCTCGCAGATAAACACATGCTGTGGATATTTTTCCACTATTAAAACCAATTACTTCTGAGTAAAAGCCGTTTATCATGTGTGCCGGAAAATTGTTTCCCCCGTCACGGTGTTTGGCTTAGCATGAATGAAGCTAAGCTTTTCTGTTGCTTGCAATTACAGCATGTGCGCTTCTCAGGACTAAGACTGTAGAGCAAAACTGACTGTCTAATTTAATGTCTCTAGAATTTATTGATTTATTGCATTATTATATTATATTATAATATTTTAATTTATAGATTTTTTTGATTGACACAAATATACATATATATATATATATATATATATATATATATATATATATATATTATATATATATATATATATATATATATATATATATATATATATATATATACAGTATGAACACATAAGTTAATGTTTTTTTAATGCAAATTTAGTTACTTTACTTTTAATATTATTATTATACATTATTATTAATTAATACATATTTTAATTTTTTTTCTTAAATCGAAAGAATATTTTTTTAAATGTATATTAAAATCTTTTCTTTTTGCCCTATGAACAACTAAAAAGGAAGTTATTTTTTTTATATAAATATGTAAAAACAGGACAGGACGTGACGTGACATGTGGCCAAGTATGGTGACCCATACTCGGAATTTGTGCTCTGCATTTAACCCATCCAAGTGCACACACACACACACACACACACACACACACACACACACACACACACACACACACACGGAGCAGTGGGCAGCCATATTGCCTCAGTCGTGGTATTGAGGGTGGAGAGAGCGCTGGTTATTCACTCCCACCACCTTCAATCCCTGCCGGACCTGGGACTCGAACCCACAACCTTACGGTTACAAGCCCGACTCCCTAACCATTAGGCCACGGCTTATTTAACCCTTCTGATTCATTGAATTCGTCCATTAGGGATGCACCATACTGATCCCAACCGATAACCTGAGAATTTTTGAATGATTCAACTGGAAAAAAAAAATTATAAATAAATAAATAAATAAATAAATAAATAAATAAATAAACCAAAAGTGAATTGTCAAGTCACGCCTGATTCACAAAAAACATGACTCTTATAAGCTGGTTCTTTTAATGAATCAAATAAAAAAAAGACAGTCCAAGTTGTTGCTGAATTATGTCTGACTAAATGTCTGTTTATCATAATGCGTTGTTAACGCTAAGCATTCACTAAATAGAATTGGTTGTAATAATAGTGTTTTAATTAATGGAAAAATACAGATTTAAACCTGTGTGCTTTTGAATGATTCATTAAAAGAACCTGTTCACTCTAAAAGCAGTTTCACCATGGTCAAGATTGATTCACAAACAAGTGACTCATGAGCTGGTGCTTTTAATGAATCAAATCAAAATGGCTATCAAAATTGTACTGAATTATTTCTGATTAAACGTCTGTTTAAATCACAATGTGGTGTTAACAATGAACATGCACTGAATGAAATTTGTTGTAATAAACAGTACTTTAATTAACGGAAAATACAGATTTGAACTGATAACTTGTGAATGTTTTTGAATGACTCATTAAAAGAACCCGTATACTCAAAGCAGTTTCAGCATGGTCAAGATTGATTCACAAACAAATTACTCATGAGCTGGTTCTTTTAATGAATCAATTCAAAACGACTGTCAAAATTGTTCCTGAATTACGTCTGATTAAATGTCTGTTTATCATGAGGTTTTGTTAACGATGAACATGCACTAAATGAAATTTGTTGTAATAAATAGTACCTCTTTCTGTCTAAACCTTTAAGATATAGACAGGAATAAAAATGTAAAGTTTGGTGTGTGTAAGTGCTACTGAAGTGGAGATTTATGGCTCAGTGTAGGAGGAATGTCCGTGTATGATAAACAGTCACTAAATGGAATCGGTTGTAATAAATAGCATTTTAATTAATAAAAAATACAGATTTAGACTGATTCATGATTCATTAAAAAAAACAGTTCGTTTCACAATGGTCAAGATTGATTCACAAACAAAAGTCTCGCATGAGCTGGTTCTTTAAATGAATCTAAAGGTCTCCGAGTGGGCAGAGTGGTTAGTTAAAGGGGTCATCGGATGCCCATTTTTCACAAGTTGATATGATTCTTTAGGGTCTTAATGAAAAGTCTATAATATACTTTGGTTAAAAATTCTCAATGGTAGTGTAAAACAACACCCTTTTTACCTTGTCAAAATCAACTCTGCAAAAATCATCTCACTCTGGTCAAGGCTGCTTTAAATGCTCACCCCGCCCCTCTCTTCTCTCTGTGGAATGACAAGCTTGTTTATTTTAGCCGCATTTAGCTGTGTTTAGCCACTAAACTTGCTAACTAGCACATTATTAGGAAAGACGATCGCAAAGATTCATTAAAAAAAACCTTATACTCACTTCTGCTGTAAGTGAAACTGGATCACGAATGATTTGCGCAAACATAGACGGATATATGTAGATCGGGAGTTGTATTCCCTTCACAAACAAATGTAATCCACTGCATCCAAGGGCAGCCGTGGCCTAATGGTCAGGGATTGCAATCGAAAGGTTGCAGGTTCGAGACCCAGGTCTGGCAGGGATTGAAGGTGGAGGGAGTGAATAACCAGCGCTCTCTCCACCCTCAATACCACGACTGAGGTGAGTCGCTTGAGCAAGGCACCGATCCCCCAACACTACTGTCTGTGTGCACGTGGATGGGTTAAATGCAGAGCACAAATTCCAAGTACGGGTCACCATACTTGGCCTCATGTCACGTCCTTTCCTTTTTTCCTTTCCATCTTCAATGGCTCAGATGTCGGGAGTAAAAGATGACCACTGCGTTCATTAATACATCCAGCAACACAACACCTCAAATCGCTCAATCGGAGATATTCTTGTCTAACTTACATCCCTGCTCCGGCATTGAAACAAAGAGGGCAAACTGTGACAGCTGGTCTGTGGTAAGACGCTCATGTCAATCAACTATGGTGGGAGCGGCCTCTGTTGGTGTGACGCCACAAAGACAGGCATCTGAGAATTGATTTGAAAAAGGGAATATTATTTTTACAGATTAATTAAAAGCCACTGCATGGATTTTTATCATTATAGGGTAGATTTGTACATACACTGCCAACACACATTAATGTTCAAACAACATGAAAAAGTGAACTTAGCATCCGATGACCCCTTTAAGTAATGCATGAATCATAAATTGATTCAATGCTTATAGTGTAAATGCTAAACATTCACAAACAGAAAATTATTGTAGAACAAAATATTTCAACTAAGGAAAACATTAAAAAAATACAAAAAAATACCACTGATTTAGTTTATATGCATTTAGGACCAATTACGAACTGTTTTTGTAGCTGCTCTGTTGCTAAAACAGAACTCTAGGAAACACCTGTGTTTCTGATGGCTAAAAAACTCGCTCAAGGCAACAAAAACAAACCACAAAACCTTTCTATTATGATTCGTTTGGAGGAGGACGCAGCACTGCCGCACACATACTTAGCAGACAGTAAATACTGGCTGTGGGGGAGTTTTCCCTCGCTCCAGTTCTGTGTTTGTGCAAAGAGTGCGCTGATGACATCACCACGGGCAGATCGATTCCTAAACGCATTTACAGGCCCTCTTCCAGTCGGCCGCGGCCGTGCCATTAAAGTGCACGAGTGTGCCGCACTATTAGGACCTCGGGCTAAAGAACACAAGCAAGAGGGCTTCGTGGAAAACGCCGTTGCCTAGGAAATAAATGCCAAGCATGTCATCCGTGAGGCTGAAAATAAATACATAAACACAACCCTGGAGACGCATTTCAAGATGCACATCGGAGCTCAAGTAACAGCAAATAAAGGCTGCGCGTTGTGCGCTCGGTGCTGATGCGAGGAATGCTAATGAGGCGGACTATCAAGCGAGAAGACATGAATGATGGGGGCAGGATCCATTCAGTCCACCGCTGCAGTGGGAGCTGGGATACGGCGCTGGATGCAGCTGTCCACTTTCATATTGAAATGAAGCAGGTTGGAGAGTGAGCGCTCAAAGGAGACCATCACGCTCTCTCCAGGCCACGTGGAAGAGATAAGATTGCCCGCTTTCTTTATACCACCTTTACGGCGGCTTAACTCGGGCTAAATGAACTGAACCCTTGCCCATTAGAGACCAGCCGCTTTTTAATATTGCTCTCACTCGAACGAGATGAGCACAGACTAGTCATCCGTTATCTGAAACATGAGCTCTGAACTCTTTCCATATCAGGAAATGATCTGCTAGCGTCTCGGACAATGGCGTTTATGAGTCGTGCATGATTGATTGCGCTTATCCATTGTCAATTTAATCAATTTCAGCACAAGTGCGTTCAGTCATCCGAAGCAACCTCAGCTGGCTCAACTTCAGTGTTTTTCTATAAATACAGAATAAACTCACTGTAAACACAGTGATAGTGTGTTCAAGTACAACATGACAACATGCGCCTGGTATCATCGTATCATCACAAGTGCTCTTTAGAAAAGCATGCACTGGATTCAAATGACTTTTTCAGTCCAAAATCAACAAGTGGAGGCGTAATGTTTATATGCATACTGTATTATTATTATTATTATTATTATTATTATCAGTAAAACAACTCTAACAGCAAATGAATAAAACAGCCTAAATGCATTAAAATGCAACAGACTGAAAATGTGTTGACAGGAAAATATCAATATTCACACTTATTTTAAAAAAATTATATTTAAAAAGTAGGCTTTTTCCCCTTTGTGTGAAGTTTACTTAAAGAAATATTCCTGGTTAAACAGCAGGGCTCGACAATAAAGAGTGCCCGATGACCCGGGGCCAGCTTGAAAGACGCTCGGTACAGTTAAAGAATTTGTCACTGGCCCGATCGGGCCACTGCTGCGTCATCACGAAAGTTTATCATTTGCACATTTTTAAGCCTTGTTCATATAAAATTCAAATGATCACAGACAGACGCGTTTCTGACGAACAGATACAAAAGATATTTCAAAATACCTGTCTTGGCGAGTAACTTTGTAGCTTTAAAAATGATTAATCTATATTTCATTTATACAGTGGAGTACAGATCGACCGGACATATTTCAACCAATCTCTGTTCCGGGTTTGCACACGAGCTGCATGCAATCATTTTTCAAAATGTCATGTGTGTGGAAATATAACTCCTTAAACGTCCGTTAGCACTGGCCAGAGACGCTGAAGACGAACGCAAACAGGAAAAAATAGTGTAGCAGGTAGAGCAAGATCACGGTTCACAATGCGCAAAATATTGGAAATATTATCCTAAATACTGAAACAGGTTTTATATGAATGTATCGCTGAGGGGAACTGACTGTTTTAAGGAATGTTTACATGGCGTTTTCTTTTTATTTGCCTCTGTATAATGCATTTAAACTAGCATTCATAAGCACGGCGCTGCTTTGTTTACAGCGATAACCAGGGAAACGCTCTATCGTTATTCCATAAATGCCACCTGCTGGCAGAGACTGATTTGTGTTAATTCAGTCCGTCTGCCGTTTTTCCCTGAAGCATATAATAATTTTCAAAAAAAAAAAAAAAAAAAAAAACAGAAAATTTTTTCTTCTTCGAAATTGCTCAGAAATCCTGATATGAAACAAACTATTCCCGAGCCCACTCTGAAGTCCTGATCTAAATCAAATGATTCGTGACCGAAGCTACACAGATCCGGTCTAAAGCAAAAGATTCACAAACCTGCTCCGAAGTTCTGATCTAAATCAAATGATTCGCGATTCACATTTCGAAGTCCCAATCTGAATAATGATTCGCGAACCATCGTTTCAGGTCAGGAGTCTGAGCGCGGATCGAGAATCATTTGACTTGTGTTGTGTATCGCAAATCGGACTTCAAATCACGTGTGGCGAATCATTTGATTTGAATCATTCAATTTGAATTATTCAATGCGCAAAATGATTCACAAACCTGTTCCGATCTAAATCAAATGATTCACGATACGCAATATGATTGGAGCACTTCGAAACAGTGAATCATGTTGCAATGCAATGGTTTAACTGATTCAGAGTTTCAAAAAGCTCTGTTTCACCCATCACTACGAGCTTTTTAAAATCGTTATAAGGGATGTTAAAATTAAAAAAAATGAATGGCTTCTAATTTGATCTGGTTTTTGCTAGTGAATCGCTTGAAATGAATGATCGAAGTCACAAGTTTGAATCATACGGAGCGGTTCCAGCGTAAATGATTCAATTGATTTGGTTTATCTGTTTCGCGTCTTCAGCCATGTTTGCACAACACTGAGTACTACTACTTGCTTAGCTTACTTGCTCGATTGTTTTCTGACATGAACTGAAAAAAGCAATCAATTATTATTAAAACCATTCTGCTAATCCATGATACATTGTTTTCAAGAAACTTTAATAAAATAGGGGGGCAAAAGACCCCAGAAAGCAGCATTTATTTGAAAGAGAAACCTTTTGTAACATACTGAAAAAATTATTAAATTTAAAAAAACTCAATGAACAGTAGTGTTCATTGAAAAATATGTATTTTACCCAGTAAATTTTGTATAACTATACTTTTTTTTCCATTTTTTTTCCCCTTTTTTTACATAATTTTTTTACTTTTTAAAAAAAATACAATCATTATCTGTGATAAATGTTATTTTACCCAGATTATTCCTTTTGTGTTTAAAAAGAAATCAGCTTATTCAAATCTACTATCACTATTAAATTGCAGTTATAATTCTCTCTCGTTCTCTCTCTTTGCTCAATCAATCAGTGTGGACATCTCTATTTTTTATCCTCCTTTCTATGAAATTTGAGCGGAGAAACGGCAGCAGCAAGAAACCCGTGGAGAGCATTCACGATCGCTCTGTCAATCCCAATATACACAAAATGTACTGTGAATATTCAGCCGGCGCAACAGGCAACGTCCATATCGCTGTTTGTCTGGGAAAGCTGTCAACATGATTTATTGGCCATCG
Source organism: Cirrhinus mrigala (assembly GCA_036247105.1). Classification (NCBI taxonomy): domain Eukaryota; kingdom Metazoa; phylum Chordata; class Actinopteri; order Cypriniformes; family Cyprinidae; genus Cirrhinus; species Cirrhinus mrigala. Next base: position 27,240,134 of record CM070016.1, read on the forward strand.
GAGAACAAATCAAACAGGGACAAATGCTAAACTGAAATAGACCTCACTCGAATATTATACCTACCCAGAGACAGCACGTTTCTCCACAAACTGACAGACAGTGAGTAGTGTTCAAACTAACTAGATTTTTATATTTTCTGAAGGAAATGTCCGTGCAAAACTCATTGTCACAACGCTTAGGCGATTGCACTGTTATGGCAAGATTTCTTACCCATCCACCACAATTCTCCATGAAACTTTTAAAAGAAACAAGAATGCATTAAATTGACAGTTAAGACAATTAAAATATTGAAAAAGACTTTACAATTTTAGATAAAAATTGTAATAATAATAATAATAATAATAATAATAATAATAATAATAATAATAATAAAATCGTTAATAGTTATTAAATTAAATAGTTATTATTATTATTATTATTATTATTATTATTATTATTATTATATTACAAATAAAATTTCAGCTTTGCATTACAGGAATACATTTCAAAATATATTTAAGTAGAAAATAGCTATTTTAAATAGTAACTATAATAACATTATAATAAAATAATACATAGAAAAATATTAGAATAAAAAAGTAATTATAAATTGTAATAATTATTATATTATAAATGAAAATTCAGCTTATTACAGGAATAAGTTTCTAAATACTTAAGTAGAAAATTGCTATTTTAAATTGTAATCATAATAATAGTATAATATTATTATAATGCAAATAAACAAATTCAAATAAAAAAAGTAATCTTAAATTGTACTAATAAGAGTTATTATAATATTACAAATGAAAATTCAGCCTTGTACTACGGGAATAAATTTAAAAATATATTTAAGCAGAAAATAGCTATTTTTAATTGTAATTATAGTAATAGTATAATATAAACATATTCAAATAAAAAAAACAGTAATCTTAAATTGTAATAATTATAATATTACAAATGAAAATTCAGCTTTGCATCACAATAAATTTCAAAATATATTTAAGTAGAAAACAACTATTTTAAAATGTTATTATAATATTATAATATATAATTATAATATAACAAATATTAAATTAGAAAACCGTAATCTTAAGTTGTAAAATAATAATTATAATATTGTTTAAAAAAAAAAAAAAAATCAGCTTTGCATTACAGGAATAAATTTCTAAATATATTTAAGCAGAAGGTAGCTATTTTAAATTGTAATATAATAATATTATTATATAATTGTAATACATAAAAATATTTAATATTACAATATTACATTATTATAAAAACAGTAATCTTAAATTGTAATAGTTATAATAGTATTACAAATGTAAAATTAGCCATGCATCTCAGGAATTAACTTCTAAATATATTTAAGTAGTAAACGGTAAGATGAAAATTTTGTTTTGCCATCATTGGAATAAGTTACATTTTAAAATGTATTCAGATAAAACAAAAATTACAGTTGTAATAATATTTCACAATATTACATTTTTTACTGTATTTTTTATCAAATAAATGCAGTTTTGGGTTAACATACGGGACTTTTTCAAAAACTAAACTTAACTAAATAAATAAATCAGCTTTTTCACCTAATTTATCATCCAGCGGGCAAAAATCTTCAGCCCAGGTTGTCGATACAGACAAAATGTTATACTGAGGGTTAGAAGTTTTGAAGAGAATAAAAGAATTCATAGCATCTACAAACTAGCCAGAACATGTCTCAAGTATGCACACTAGTAGTGCATCAACGCCTGGACACATCCTGCGATCTGGGACTTGCATGGGCAAAACAGCAATAGAGATGTTGACTTGCACTAATTAAATATCTGTACAATGAGTGAATGAGAATGGACAAACAAAAGCCTGACTAATTCTTCTAGTCCCTAACAATGGCAATCCATTTATTCAACTAGATTTGTGTCAACATTTGGCTTTCTCCAATTAAACACAGACGATTCGTGTTAGTAATTCACAGGCTCAGCCTTTGAAGTGCTTTAAAAACGCAATTTCATGAGAAAGTCAGCTGAATGCGCCAGGAGCCAGATGTCTCGTGCAATGACTACACGCCATGTGTGGCGTCTTTTCACGCCAGGCCTGAGTCATCCTGGAGATGCCAACCAAATGTCTTTCATGTGGTCTTCGCTGACAAAGTGCTTTAGTTTGAGGGAAATACACAACATAACACTGTGCAGCACACGGAAGCCTATCGGTGAGAAAACGTGGTAAGCACTTGAGGGTTTTATGAGCGATCATGGATGGGATAATATCAGTCGGTGGTTGTAAAATAATAGGAGCGCGGCCCAGTCTGTTTGTGTACGGAGTGTGTGGGTAATTTTCCCTGTTTGCAAAGTCACCTGCGAACACAGCCGATGGTAACTTCTGCTTTCTGATGTCAGACCCATTAAAGTGATGAAACGTGACAGCAAAGACATTAATAATGTTACAAAAGATTTATTTCTCAAATAAATGCTGTTCTTTTGAACTTTGCTTCCACAAAAAACAAAACTGCTACTAATCAGAAATGTTTCTTGAGCAGCAAATCACCATATTAGACTGATTTCCGAAGGATCATCTGACACTGAAGACTGGAGCAATGATGCTGAAAATTCAGCTTTGCATCCAGAAATAAATTACATTTTATAATATATTCATACAGAAAGCAGTTATTTTAAGTTGTAATAATATTTTTACAATTTTACTGTTTTTTTTACTGTATTTTTGATCAAATAAATGAAGGCTGGGTAAGCATAAGAGACTAATTTATTTTAAAAACATTAAAACAAAATTATAAAATTGTAAATTTTTTTTGCATTCACTCTCAAAGGCCTGCATTTTTTTTTTTCCCCTCAAACTAAGCCTTCTGACATTAAATATATCAAGTAAATTTAACACAAAAGATAAAACACTTCAGCTCAGGTGTGTACCAGAGGGAAGCTGCACCAGGAACAATAATGTTCTGGGAGATAAAGCAGTAATAAACTACAGCAGTGCAAATACGACCTCCAAATTAGAGCAAAGGGGAAACCGGCACCTCTCTCAGTAGACGCACTCCTTTAAAGGCCGAGTTAAACATCAAACACTATCTTGCGCAGTATCGGAAGACGCATGACAGTTTCAAAGGGCCCCAGCGAGTATGATTGATTCTCTGATCTGGCGCTCAAACCGCATCACATGCAAACAGATGTAGTTGTTTTTCATTCTATACGAGTGGGAAGTTCAAAGCTCGTTTTAAAGGAACGGTTTACCCAAAGATGGAAATTTGCTGAATATGTACACAAACTCGGGACATCCGAGATGTAGATGAGTTTGTTTCTTCATCAGATTTGGAGAAACATAGCATTACATCACTTGCTCACCAACGGATCCACTGCAGTGAATGGGTGCCGTCAGAATGAGAGTCCAAACAGCTGATAAAAACATCACAATAATCCACACCACTCCAGTCCATCAATTAACATCTTGTGAAGTGAAAAGTTTATGGTTATAATAAACAGCTAATGTTTTTAACTTAAAACTGTTGCTTCAGACTAAAATATGAGTCTTCTATCCATAATATTGTTGAAAAACTCATCTAGTCTGAAACAGGAGAAAAACATTTGCAGATCAAGCACTGTTTGTTTTCACAGGAGGAAGCTTTTTTATGGATGGTTATAATCCTGGTTTTAGGCTAAAATGTTTCATACAAACACTCCACTTTTCTATTCACAAGACATTAAAGAAGTTCACTTCCAGAACAAAAATTTACAGATAATTTACTCACACCTTTATAATCCAAGATGTCTGTGCCTTTTTTTTTTTTCTTCAGTCCATAAGAAATTATATTTCTTGTGGGGAAAAAAAAAAAGCAGGAATTATCTCCATATAATGGACTTCAATGGTGCCCCCAAGTTTGAATTTCCAAAATGTAGTTTAAATGCAGCTTCAAATGGCTCTAAATGATCCCAACCGAGGAAGAAGGGTCTTATCTAGCAAAACAATTAGTCATTTTTGAAACAAATTGACAATTTTCATACACGTTAACCTCAAACGCTCCTCTTGTCTAAGTCTGCGTGAACTTCATTACGGTCAATACAGTTAGGGTATGTCAAAAAATTCCCCAACTCATTTTCTTCCCCAACTTAAAAATCGTCCTACATCGCTGCCAAAGTACTGACCCAGCGTTTACAAAGTGAACATGCAAAGATCATCAAACGCCCTTTACAGAAAAAATGGTAAAACAGCAATGTAGGACGATTTTGACATTAAAGAAAACAAGACGGGAGTTTTTCGACATACCCTACCTGCACTGACCCGGATTACACAGACTACGCATGCACATCGCAGAGACGAGACAAGCATTTGAGGTTAAAAAGCATATAAATAGTCAATTTGTTTAGAAAATGACGGATCGTTTCACTAGATAAGACCCTTCTTCCTCGGCTGGGATGGTTTAGAGCCCTTTAAAGCTGCATTAAAAAAAAATGGGGGCACCATTGAAATCCACTATATGGAGAAAAATCCTGAAATGTTTTCCTCAAGAAACATAATTTCTTATTGACTGAAGAAAGACATGAACATCTTGGATGACAAGGGGGTAAGTAAATTATCTGTAAATTTTTGTTCTGGAAGTGGACTTTAACTGATGGACTGGAGTGGTGTGGACTGCTTGTGGATTATTTTGATGTTATCATCAGCTGTTAGAACTCTCATTATGACGGCACCCATTCACTGCAGAGGACCCATTGGTGAGCAAGTGATATAATGCTGCATTTCTTCAAATCTTAACCAAAGAAGAAAAACTCTGAAGACCTGAAGCTGAGAAAATGCTCAGAAGGAGAGATATTGTCAGACACAAATGCAAAGAAAATGCCACACCAATCATCTCTAGTTGGTTTGCAGATTGCATTATTTGCATGTAACACCACCGCACTGACCTGAGCGGGTGAGATACGGAAAGCCTCTAGAGGTAGCACATCTGTGAATGAAACAAAGCCATCTCTTACGCAATTAAAGCTGAGGACACAGAAATTATGCCGAACGTCTCGTGCAAGATGTCGACTGAGAATTAACATGCATGAAACAAAGGGAAGCTGAATGCATATGAATTAGAAAGGCTTGAACTGAAGCTGCCGTTGGTCTCTCAGGCAATAAAGGCACGGTTTTTCACAAATGGATGGTGATTAATACAGGAACAGCAGGTCCCATGACACCACCACAACAGAATCAACACTCATAGTACAGTACGATCTCTTCCCGCTCTCTGAGATGCAGGTACATCGGTGCTGATTTAACAAGGTGTGCAGGTGAATCAACTACACAATTCCAGATGACTGGATAAAGGTTAAACGTCTGATCAAACACGGTGAAAGAGTAATAAAAGTTAATGCAACAAAGAGACTAACAGGATCAAAAATGTGTGACAAAAGCCCTGAGGCTAACAATCTTCTATGTGTGAGATTAAAGACCCCATGAAATCAAAACTGAAATTTTTTGGCTTTTACTATGAATACATTAGCCTTAAGGCACTCTAAAACAATGGCAAAATTTGCATTTACAAGATAAAAGTATTCTAAACTTACAGTTTCTAATTTAAGTCAACATGGATCAAGGATTTTGATGACATCACCCCAATCAAATGCTCTCTAGAATCCAAATAGTCCCGTCCCTATACTACAAATAGACCCTGAGGCTGTGGCTGAAATCGGTCACTTGTTCACAAAATTAGTATTTTCTGTCTGGTGAATGGTATGCAGTGCACTATATAGGGGATATAAAACGATTCAGACAGTGTAAATATGCTCTCATTTGGCAAAAGAAGTCAAAAAAGAAGCAAAAGAAAAAAAAACCTGGAGCACATTCTGATCAATATTAAAAAATTCTGATAAAAAAAAAAATTGTTTTCCCATTACATGATGATATCTAACTCCTTGAAGTGATTTACAGGGGCATCTATTTTGATCTTTGTAATGGCATAGTAGGTCATCTTTTGTAAATTCCAAAATGTACATTTATAAGCCTTTTAAAATTTCAGATTAAAACAACAGAATAAGAAAAAGTAGAATCGGATGAATAAGTTAGCAATCATTTGAAATCAGTATTGACAAAATAATGTGTACTACAGAGGTGGCACAGAAAAGCACAAATGTGGCTTGTAGGTGTATTTTTAGACGAGAATAAATTCATGCTGAGACACTGAATATAGAAATACTGAATGATTTAAATAACTGAAATTATACTTTCAAAACTAAACTAAAACATCCAGTAGGTGGCGGCAAGACACTGATCTTAATAACTGAATCATTCATTCAACTGATTCGTTCAAATGGCTAATTCATTCAGGAATGAAATCTTTATGAATGGGTAACTGAATCACTGACTCACTAGATTAGTTTAAAAACACATGCTCATTCTCAAAACACTGCTGTTTGCTTGGAGATGAGCAGCAGCTCAGCTGCAACTTTGTTTGAAACTATTTTTGTTGCCAAAATAGAGCAAAATCAGGCCAACAGCATAAATGCGACTGTAACGGTCGCACTGTAGAGCCCTGCACAACAAAATACATTCATTGATGCAATGATTCACTGCATTGCAATGCATAACAACATAATTGGATCATGACTGAATCCAGAAACGTGAGAGAGTATCAGTAGAAGTACTTTGATATCAGCTTTACTCTCTAGTGTGGTTTGCTTTACTTTTACCAAATATACTGTCTTGTAGAAGTTGCTCTGAAGACCTAAAAACGCCATTTATGCTTATTTAGACAATAGCAAAACAAAGCAAATAACAAGAACCTGAAGTATAAATGTAATTTTGTACATATTAATTGTTAAAAGCTAAATAAAATAAGGAAGAATACACCGTAAAACTGCAACTTTAAAACACAGAATTGTCACAGTTAACAGGTTAAAACAAGAATAAGGACCTGAAGTATAAACACAATCGGTGACCTATTAAATTTTGTAATGTAACGGATATAAATTAACAATACATAGACACACATACAACTAAAACTGCCAGCAGGTGGTGGCAAGTCACTGATTTCATCATGGAATCATTCATTTAATTGATACATTCAAACAGCTGATTCATTCAGGAATAAAGCAAGTGATTGTCTTTAAGAATGGATAATTGAATCACTGACTCATTAGATTTGTTTAAAAACGTACGTTCATTCATGAACGAAACATCGCTGTTATTGCTTACGCAGCAGCTTAGCTGTGACTTTGTTTGAAGCTATTTTCACAGATAAAATAGAACAAAATCAGGCAAGAGTGCAAATGCGACTGAAATGGTCACATTGTAGCATTTTCCGAAACAGAAAATGCTTTGTAATAATTATGTTATTTTATTGAATATTGAATTTATTGATACTGAATTTAAATAAACATAAGCCAATAAAATAACCACACTTTTACTGAACATAACAATAAAAGTGGATTGAAAATATATTAATATTACATATCAACATTATTTTTATCCAGTTCTAACTTCGACAACAGATATAATTTTTTTTTTTTGGCTAATTATCCAAATATATAATTTGCGCCAGCCAAAATTTCGGTGCATCGCTATTTATAATGTTAATCACTATTCAGGTAGTGACACTCTGACACCTGACACTGTGCGTAGCAACAACCTGTGTGATAGAAAGGATGTGTGTAACTATGGCAATGAGACAAGTGGAAACCACCATCAAAGCATCAGTGATTCAGAATACCGTAAGGTATGCTGGGTTCTCCAAAAATAGATGTAGGAGTGTAAATTGCAAGTATATATATATATATATATATATATATATATATATACACACACACACATACACACATACACTTTTTATATATATATATATATATATATGTGTGTGTGTGTGCATAAAAATTAAATGACAAAAATTGCACAATGTCCGGTCCCTTACCAGGTGTGCGCCACTGTAAAGCGCCGCTGCTTGTGGATGTTGTTATTAAGCAGCATGCGACGAAGCAGCCTGGGAGAGTTGCGTGGGGACAGGGTGGTCGGAGACAACCTGGGGGACATTGAGGACGGGGATCTCCGGCCCCTGGGGCGGCGGGGACGTTCTTGCTGCAGGAGGTTCTCCCTCAGGATGCGCACCAGGTCCTCGTTCAAACCCACATGGTCTCCATGGTGGAGCTGTTTCGGCGGGACCGCCAACGTGTCCTGGCTGCCTCCCGGCTGAGCCATTCCCGTCACTTTCTCGCCGTTCGTATCAGTTAAAATAAAGTTGCAAAACTCAGAAGTTGACAACAGTACACAAGCGTCTCCAAGTCATTCCTCCAAAATCAAGGTATTTGTTCCTATGGCAAAATCCAGTCAGCGCTCCGGCGCGGTTAGAGAGACTGCGCGTTCTCCGTGCATCTGCAGGGGGTGAGTGTGTGAGCAAGTGCGCGAGGGAGGGAGGGGAGTGTGCTGTGTGCACATGGAAAGGAGGAGATTCACCCGTCTGTGTACCAACACACAACACTGAGAACACATTAAGCTGGTTATTGAATAAACCGGCCTCTCCCAGCAGCAGGCGAGGGCCGGCCATTGTAAATACATCAGAGGAGGTGTACCACAGACAGGGCAGCAGGGGCAATTTCATCCGCACTTCTCATTTATCCGTCCTGCCCGCCTGTCTGCAGGCTAGAAAATGAATAGAATAATGCGCAGTCTTTATGTGACAGATGCTTTGTGTAATCATGTGCACCTCAAAGTGAAAGGCTTCACAAATAATGTGCCATGTGCAGTGTTATCATGCTGTATATAAAAGAAAGAAGGAAGACCGACAATGAGATCCGATGATTGGCATCATCAGTTTAAGTTTAAAAGATGTCAGCATTAAAGCAAATACAGAAAACTGATAGCTTTGGCTCTGCAATTTTATTCAATGGGTGACAGACTATATACACACACACACTCAGAATGAGAGTTGCTACAGACCATTAAAACAAAGCATGAAGTATTTTACTTGGAAGAACTGTTTATTGTGATTAGTAAGTCTAATCATTTACTTAACACTAAACTGGTTTCCATTGTCTTTTTTTCTTAAATGTTTTTTTTTTTTTTAAATTGCCTGCTTGGAGCAATGGTATATAGTCTAATATATACATTTTTAAAAACAGAACTGAATTTAGTTAATTATAGAATTATGTAAACAAATAGAATGTGTGTGTTATTTTAGCATTGTTGATATATGATTTTAGGTTTATTTACATTTTGAACTTTTATTTTTAGATTTCCTGCTTTCTTGGTAATTATAGTTAATGTCTTAGTATTTTTGTTTTTACAATTTTTATTAGTTTAGAGCTGCTTTTTAATTTAGCTTTTATTCATTCCTATTTATTAATCTAGTTTTAGTTAGTACTTCAGAACTTTGTTAAACTAAACAATATAAAAATGTTGCATTTTAAAATATTTTATTGAAGTTAACATTTATTGGCAACACTACCCAGGGTTCGTACAGATACCGTAAAAGAAATTCCAGGATTTCCAAGGAAATTTCAACCTCTACTTTTTTATTTTCAAGGACTTCAGTCAGAAATCAAATTCTAAAAAAAAAAAACGTAGATAAATAATAATATACTGATTAAAATGTCAAAAATAAAGCAAAGCATGCACACATGAAGTAAATTAATGTTAAATTATTATGCACTTTTCAAGTACCTCTTCAGGAATATTGCTATTTTTAAGGGTTTTCCAGGCCTTAAATTTCAAAAAGTCAAATTCAAGTACTTTAAACGCTTTAAGCACCTTGTATGAACCCTGTTTACAATAAGGTTCTTCTACAGCATTATTAATCTTAACATTAACTTCTGCATTTACTAAGGCAAAATTAAAATCACAAGTTGTGTTTGTTAACATTAGTTAATGCACTGTGAGCTAACATGAACAAACAATGATCAACTGTATTTTCAGTAACATTAACAAAAGCTTAAAAAAAAAAAATAAATAAAACACATTTGTTCCTTTAACTCTAATAACCTTGCTGTCTACTATAATTAGCTACTATATATTGTTAGAAAAACACAATATATACAAAATAATATTGTATAGTACCCAGCTATACTACAGCGATGATCTGACTGGTGTTTGTGAATGAATCAGGCCAGCAGTGATTGGAGAGTCTGTGTTAAGCTAGTGGGGAACATACTAGAGGTCAAATTTGATTAAATCAAGTGAAAGAGCCGCAGTATGAACTCTAGGTCTGTATGAATGTGATTATCTCATTACACGCTGCATGTCAGATATCAAGGTCTCTCTGAATTAGAGCATGACAGAGGTCAACATCAAGTGGATCAAATGGCCTTCATTCATGCCATTGGACACAGCTGTGTGTAAACAACACTAGCTAGGCTTAACTTGTCTGGAAAGTACACTGTTAGACATTTTTGTAATTTCAACAGTCATTAACTGTATATCACCCAGTATAATACTGCAAATTTCCTTTGCAGTAAATAACTAATTACCATTGCATTACGGGAATTTTCTGTGACGTCAGACCCCACATACAGAGACTTACTGAATTTTTTTAAATTGCTGTATACTACTGTATTTGCTGTAACGGCCTTATTGGCATCGTTCTATTGAGGTTGTTTTATTTTCCTCATTTATTATATTTGGATTGACACAATTTGCCCTACAACGTGTCTTCAACGCCGCAACAGCTTGGGACGGACTACACTGGATGTTTTGCATCGCTTGTAATGACTGGAAAATCTGTTTGTCCATGTCAGACATCGCGAGAGCTTGAAGTACATCTATAAGTGAGAAATATAGCGGGGCATTACTTTACTGTAAGCATCCACTGTATATAGTAGGGTTGTCACGATACCATTAAAATGACTAACGACACTATACCAGCTGAAGTTTCACGATACCAAGTAGTATCACGATACCATGCAGTATTCTGTTAATTTAAAAAAAAATTCTACAAAATGAAATCAAAATTTCATAAATAAAAAGATGTAAATGAAAACAGAAAGGATTTTTCTATGAATACTTCATTAATGTGAATCAATGACTGGCTGTTTTTATCCATGAAATCATGTAAACAAAACTCATGAAAACTCACAAAAACATGAAGAGTTTTGCACAGAGGCTGCATGAAGTGACATTTAGATGTGGTATTTATACATTTAGACTGCATTTATAATTGCATAAATGTTTTAAGCACAAAACTGAATATGGAAATATGTTGGAAAAGAATGTAATATGATGGGAAACTTAAAACCACCAGCAGATGGCAGCAATTGTTCATGATTGAATCACTGAGTCATTCAAACGATTCTTTCAAAACGGCTGAATCCTTCAGGAGCGAATCAAATGACTGTTTTTATGAATGGCTTAGTGTATCAGTGATTCGCCCAAGCCAACACGGATTCGTATTCGAACACAGAAATGAAATGAAACAAAAACAGCACTCTTAACAGGTGCATTTTTGCTCGCATATCTTGAAATTTCCAGGTTAGCAGCTCGTATATTACAACATATTCATTTAAGATGTTAAAAAAAAATATATATATATAATGATTGATAAGAACCAAGTGCAAAGCCACTATGTTAATGAATAGAATTGCATTCGCGATCGCAAAGATGCTTCCAGAAACAAATTATTACACCTGTTTTAAAAGTGGGCAAATGAATAAAACTGCGAGAATACTTATGATGTTGAATAAGTGATTCTTGAGCTTTTTATTTTTTTAAATAACATCAGACGGTCTGAATCAGACCCTCTCTTCTGATAAACTGCAGAATGAACAACGGCGTGCAAGTGCAACGTCTCATTTCAAACTGAACTGAAGCGTCGAGAAACAATGAATACCACAAAGCGTACACACAGCATGTACTACACAAAGCACAGCAGAAAGACATTTTGATATTTGTTGAGTCACGCTCAAGTGGGGCAGCGTGGAAGAGTATCGGAGAACATCTACGCTGTGTGTCGATGCAGCTTACGAGAGATTAAGACCAGCAAGTAAGGTAAAAATATATATACACATTTGACTGAGTGTTTGTCAGATTTTTGCACACCAGTTTAACCTAAGTGACATTTACCCATCAACATGGCTGTTACAAACTTTACTATAGTAAACTGCGCTGTCATTTCAAACGGCTTGTCGTCAGCTTATTGAATTAAGCTACCGAATGAAAATAATTTTTAATGAGCAACGCTTATCCTATAATAAAATTAGGTTAACTAATGTGAAATTTTGTTCAGGTGTTAGTATAATTGTAGGCCAGTAGCCTATTGAGAAAATAAAATCGTATGTTAGCTATGTTAGACAAGTTATATGGCCTTTCTAGTTTTAGAATTAGTTTGTTTTAATTATTAATGGAATTTAAGATTAACTGCATTTTTTGTGTTTGTGTTTTAAAGGCAACGGCAATGAAGCATCAACAAAGACGAGCATGCCAACCACCCTGAGACTGATAGTTTATGGTAAGAGAACAACTATGGTTTTGAGACGCTTGTGTGTTCTATGCGGGGTTTTCCTTTTAAAAGTGTGCCATTTTTACTTGTTTTTCAGAGAAGACATTTCTGTCACTAACAAAGTGGATGGTGAGCAAAGGTGGTTGCAAGTTTTGGAGCAGCACCTGGGTTTTCCAGATGGCTGTGTATTTTTTGGCTGCATGTCTTTTTCTCTATTATGTTTCTGCTGCCTATAGATTCTCTATAGATTTTATATATATATAAAAGAGAGAGAGGAGGAGAGGAGAGGAGAAGAGCATACAGTGTTCTCTGATATACCAAAGAGAGGAGAGAGGAAATGAAGAGGAGAGAGAGAGAGAGAGAGAGAGAGAGGATGTCTATAGATTTTATATATATATAAAAGAGAGAGAGAGAGAGAGAGAGAGAGAGAGAGAGAGAGAGAGAGAGAGAGAGAGAGAGATACAGTCAGAGATACAGAGAGATACAGACAAATTGCACCGTGTCATTATTTACTGAACAAAAATAAAGCCAAAATGGAAAAGCCATGTGTGACAAAGTTTGGACACCCTTACTGTTAACATTGGAATTAAGAGGGTAAATAACAGTCAAGCACTGCTAATCAAATAACTTTGATTAACTGATCTTCAGCAAGTCTGAGCACCTCTATAAAAGCATAAGCTTTGGCAGTTTGCTGGTCTGGAGCCTTCAGGTGTGTTTTAACACAATGCCAAGGAGGTAAGACATCAGCAATCATCTTAGAGAAGCAATTGTTGCTGCCATCAATCTGAGAAGAGTAATATGGCCATTTCCAAACAATTTGAAGTTTATTCACAAGTAGAAGACATTTAAAACGGACACCTCTGCTTCCAGGAGTGGACGTCCTAGAAAATTCACCCCAAGATCAGACCGTGCAAAGCTAAGAGAAATGGCAGACAACCCAAGAACTACACCTCAGACTCTACAGGCCTCAGTTAACATGTTAAATGATAAAGTTCATGACAATACCATTAGAATATGGGACAAAAATGGCATGTTTGGAAGGCTTGGCAGAAGAAAGCCTCTTCTCTCTAAAAAACATTGCAGCACAGTTTAGGTCTGCGAAGTTGCATCTGACAAAACAAGTCTTCTAGAATAATGTCCTTTGAACAGGCGAGACCGAAGTGGAGATGGCCATAATGCAGAGCGCCAGGTTTGGTGAAAACCTAAAGAGCATATCAGCACAAACACCTCATACCAAAAGACAAGCATGCTGGAGGAGGGCTGATAATTTTGGGCTTGTTTTGTAGACACAGGACCTGGGCACCTCACAGTCATTGAGTTGGCCTTGAAATCCTCTCTATATCAAAGTATTCTAGAGTCAAATGTGAGGGCATCAGTCCGACATCTAAAGTTGGGCCAAAATTGGGTCATGCAACAGGACAATGATCCCAAGCACACCAGCAAATCTAAGGCAGAATGGCTGAAAAGAAAAGAATCAATGTGTTGCAATAGCCCAGTCAAAGTCCAGAGCTCATCCTGACTCAAATGCTGTGGTGAGAGCTGTGCATAAGCAGATGCCCACAAACCTCAATAAACTGGAGCAACGTTGAAAAGAAGAGTGGTCCAAATCAAATCCAAAAGCACATTTGTGAGGTCAGACACTGATGTTGGACGAGAAGGCCTGGCTCTCAGTCTCCGCTCTAATTCATCCCAAAGGTGTTCTATCGGGTTGAGGTCAGGACTCTGTGCAGGCCAGTCAAGTTCATCCACACCAGACTCAGACTCTGTCATCCATGTCTTTATGGAACTTGCTTTGTGCACTGGTGCACAGTCATGTTGGAAGAGGAAGGGGCCAGCTCTAAACTGTTCCCACAAAGTTGGGAACATGGAATTATCCAAAATGCCTTGGTATGCTAAAGCATTCAGAGTTCCTTTCACTGGGACTAAGGGGCCAAGCCCAGCTCCCAAAAAACAACCCCACACCATAATCACCCCTCCACCAAACTTTACACTTAGCACAATGCAGGCAGATAAGTAGCGTTCTCATGGCAACCGCCAAACCCAGACAGTTGACTGTGGAATATTTAGGAGCGAGGAAATTTCATGACTGGACTTTTTACACAGGTGGCATTTTATCACAGTTCCACGCTGGAAATCACTGAGCTCCTGAGAGCAACCCATTCTTTCACAAATGTTTGTAAAAACAGTCTGCATGCCTAGGTGCTTGATTTTATACACCTGTGGCCATGGAAGTGATTGGAACCACCTGATTCCGATTAGTTGGATGGGTGAGCAAATACTTTTGGCAATATAGTGTGTGTGTGTGTGCGTTTGTGTGTATATATATATATATATATATATATATATATATATATATATATATATATATATATATATATATATATATATATATATATATATATATATATATATATATAGATACATACATACATAAACACAAACACAAAGAGAAACTATATCTATCTATATAGATCTCTCTCTCTATACACACACAATGTATGTGGGGTTTTTCTTATATTTCGTATAATTTTTAACATTTATTTTTTATTTACCTAATAACATTTTGTTTGTTTTTGGTTTACCAAAATGGTAAATAAAATGATACGGTGAACAAACGCATAAAATAAACATAACATATATAGATATAAAATTTGTTAAAAATAAATAAACATAAAAAAGTAAATAAAAATAATGCCAAAAATGCCCATTTTTTCTTTTGATAGGTAGATAAATAAAGCTTTACAATTTGATTCTGGATATCTGGTTTCAGTGAGGCAACTCAAGTGTGTGACGACGCCTCAGTGACACTGTCTCGAGTTCATTAAGTTCAACATGGCTGCATGCCATCAAGAACGTAAGCAAAGGAGAAATGTTCAAAACGCCAGCTTGCATCACCCAGTTGTGGCAATGTGCTGACGCCTACATCATTACTATAGCAACCAATGCATCCCAGAAGATAACTATACGGCCTGAACGCACAGCGACTTGATCTGATCGCATGTGAGTGACAGCTGCTGTGCATTCAACATTTGAAACTGAATAATCCGACACTTCAAAACAAGAAATAAGACAAAAGCCTGCCATCTTGTGTTAAAAATTGACACTGACACTACAGAAAAATTCTAAACTGATACATAAATCCTTTTGGTTTTATGTATCGCATACAAATATTCTTAAAAACAGCATAAACATCTACATTAAACGCATGTGTATGGTGTTTGCTGTAACAAAATAACACAAAAAGCAAAAATAAGTAGCTGCAGTTCCCTTTATGACCAACAGAGATCAGACTGGCATCACGAATTGAGATTTGTCCTCCAATTCGATTGCTTTATGAAAAGGTTACACATACCTGATGCAATTCTGGCCCAGACAGCACAACCCGTGCATGTGACAGCATGAAAAATATCTAGTCTGCAGGTTATTTTTTCCACTGCAAAAGCATCACTTTTTTACAACAGCGTTTTATCACTGCCCCTTTCAATTTTCAATTAACATATTATTCGGATGAAAAATAGATTTATATTTGTTTTTACTACATGCTTGTTGCTATGCAGTTGCTAGGGTGTTTTATCAAATAGTCAACAAGGCTCACGCTGAAGTTCTCATTTTTAAGTCACTTTGGTTAAAAGCATCTGCTGAATGAATAAATGTGAATGCAAACGCAAGTCTCTATGATATTCTGGTCTCGAGTCTGGATTTATTTGCCCGTTTTATCCACCGCAGGTTCCCATCATGCATAAAAGTACCACAAGCACAGCTTGTTCAAATCACTAACCTGAAGTATGAGCAATAGTCATCTGAAAAAATTCAGAATTTACTCACTGACGAGGGGTGACGATCGCTCTGTGCGCTTGCATTAATATCTATTGTATTTCTTGAATAAGAAAAAATACATTTTAATGAACGTATGCAAAAGTAAATCAATAAAGCTGGCATTAGTGAACGCGGCTGCAGTCGGGTAACCAGTGTGCTGTTTCTGTAAAGTGCTATTGATGTGCATGACTCACGTCCCAGATTCTTGAAATTGCTGTGCCCGTGGAAGCACTGGCTCTTTTATATGAGAGCGGACTGATTGAATCTCACAAAGCATAAAAGCCTCGCCAGATTATTCATAATTACTGGGGACAAATCTGGAAGAATCTTTTGTAGTCGCCATAAACACATAACGGCGCGTGCACTGCGAGCACGTCTGGGTACAGATGCGTCAACGCATTTGCATTTAAAACAAATCACGCTGACTGAAAAGGAGGGCCCGTGGCGGTACTTTAAATGGCTTTTTAAGCGACACTATAAATTAAAGCCGAATGCACTGAATGCAGTTCGTTTAACCAATATATAAATAAATTCACGGGTATAAATTATTGATTTGAATTTAAATTAAATATTTATTTTTAAATTTATCTACAATTCTCTCTCATCCAAGTTTTTGCATCTCAAATTGGTTTCTTGTTCGTATCAGGATGATTTTGTTTTCTGGATTTGACAAATTAGTCAGATTAAAAGTTTGACACCGTTCAAAAGTTTGAGGCCAGTATGTTTTGTTTTTTTGTTTGTTTTTTTTTAAACAATATTAACAGCAATATCGTGAAATATTTTTACAATTTAATAAAGCTGTTTTCTATTTGAATATATTTTAAAATAAATTTATTTGTGACGCAAAGCTGAATTTTCAGCATCATTACTCCAATCAAAACATTTCTGATTATTATCAATGTTGAAAACAATTGTGCAGTTGTGCTTTTTTTTTTTGTGTAAACTGATTGTGAAACCTTACTAACCCCAAACTTTTGAATAGTATTATGTTCACCTTAAAGTAATACTGATGTCATCCGTTGCCATTTTTTTTTTTATTTAATAACAATTTTGACATGGAAGATGGTACCAAAACCCTATTCTAACCTGCCTTTGCCTGATGAAAGAAAGAGAGAACACAAAGTAATGTGAGAAACATGAAAGTAAAACTTCAAATACTTAACTGCAGATGCAATTAACCAATTAAAGCTGCAAGCAGCGTTGAAAGGGCCCTCGCACCCAGCCTCAGCAATGGTGCTGATTAATGGACTGGCATATGTTTTGTCTAAAAGCATAATAAAAAATACCACACAGACAAATAAACAACATAAAAATCTTGATGATTTTCACTACAGGGGGGACTTTAAATCTCTAGGAGGAGTTTGTTACAGTGCAAAACATGCCACTTCCTGTTGCCAGCAGGTGGCAATATGGCTATAACTAAATATGGGTATGGTCATGTGTTCAGGACAGGACTCTTATCAAACACGTGAATTTTGGTGCAGATCAGACATTGTATGCTTGAATTATAACAACTTCCTTTTTCATGGCGAAACATCGAAGTTTGTCAGGCCGCCACAGACACGCCCTTCATCGAAAACTCAAGATCTTCGCAATTTAACATCAGAAAGGGCTTTAGATTAGACTGCCTGAATTTGGTGTTGCTCTGTTTAAATCTCTAGGAGGATAAGTCTGATAAGTCTGAAAATGGCAAACATGGCAGAAAGCAGAGAAAATTCAAAATAACAGACTTCCTGTTGGGTTTCAGACTTCTTACCAGGGGACTTTTTTGTAGGTATTGGTGTGTTACATGTGTTGCATGTATGTGAAACGTAGCTCGTGGGGCACTTGGTTGAAACTTTATAGGTGGCGCTATTAAGCCATTTTGCCACACCCACTTCTGAAACACATATCAGGCGTAAACGTTCACCACTTTTGGAATGTGTGCAAAGTTTTGTGAGTTTGAGATCATGTTCAGGCCCTCAAAAATGTGATTCATTTCAGAGAAGAAAAATCTGAGCAATTCCAATAGGGTGCTCACACCACTGGTGCTCTGGCCCCAATTAGAATCAATTTTTCAAGCTGTGTAATAAGCCTGTTTATTTTGCTATTCTAACTAGTATAAAATTTGTTGCAATGTATTAAATGCATTTAACATTTTTGGTGCCATGCATGATCCATTTTTGGTTAACCACTCACCCAACCCACCCTTGAAATACCCTTAGACTTAATTTAACCATACTGGTGGTGTGAATAATAGCACTTAATGTCATGTTATCGACAGCAGACTCTAAATGCATGAAAACGGGGTGATTTTAGCCTTTTATAACAATACGATTCTTGTCAAAACCACTGTTCCTAATTATACTCCATACTAAAGGCTCACCATAGGGTGAAACCAGTGCATGAACATTCTGATCGTGAGACACAGCAGCAGCCTTATTAACACCCGTGTCCTATCCAGAGTGAGAACGTCTACCTTTCCTGAGCAAGGGCCTGTCTGACGGAAACAGTCACCACGGATACGTCGGCAGGTCCTACCTTCAGCCTCATTAAGAGTCTGCATGTGCTCGGCGAAGGAAACGCGCATTTCTCTGCTTCCATTCTGAGGCGCGTTTACACTACTGCGATTTTAGCAATGTCAGCTATGATGGGAACATGGGGCTCATTAAACACTCCTGAAGTTACAGTCAACAATTTCGCTTTCGTGGTTGCAACATTCCTGACCTTTGACAATGTGTAGGTTGTGGCTATGCCGTTAATACTCTGATGAGTTTAGATGTTTTTCTGCATGTGCATGAATAAATGAGCTTCATTTACAACCACAGGCAAAAACATGAGGCAGCAATGCAACATATGCAAACAAAGCAGAAATGCACATCAGCCTGATATTTCTTCATTGGAATCGGTTTGGAGAAATTTAGCATTACATCATTTCAACAATGGATCCTCTGCAGTGAATGGGAGCCATCAGAAAAAGCTGATAAAAACATCACAATAATCCACGAGTAATCCAAAAGCTGTGTGTTTGCAAGAAACAAATCCATCAAGTCATTTTAAACTTAAGCCATCACTTCTGGCTACAATACAAGTCCAAAATCCATAACGCTTCCGCCAGTGAAAATCCTCTGTTGTCGTCTCACATCAAAAAATATTTGTTGATGTGGACTGTTTTAGGACTGTTTTCACTTCTAAACTGTGCCTCATCTGTGCCTATTTCTCTTCTGATTCAGACAAGAGGAGATAGAGGACTATTTTAGCCAGAAGCAATGGTTTGAAGTTAAAAACATCTTAATTATGTTTCACAAGACATTAATTGATGGACTGGACTGGAGTGGTGTGGATCATTGTGATGTTTTTTTAATCAGCTGTTTGGCACTCATTTACTGCAGAGCATCCTTTGGTGAGCAAACAAACTCATCTACAACTTGAATGGCCTGAGGGTGAGTACATTTTCATCAAATTTTCATTTTAAAGTGTTCCTTTAGTTTAAAGAACACTAGATGCAATGCTACATTCTATAATGATCAGCATGTGTAAGTTCAGAATGGCTTACTCCCTATTGTTGAGAAAACACAGTATGCAATGTGCATTATGTGCATATTTACATTATGAAAATACACAACCACGTCACATATGGATCACTGTTGCCCATAATACAATGCACTTGAATTTATACAGTTTTACACAAAACTGGAGTATTAACAATCAAGTGAATGCCACTTGCCAAATTGAACATGCATCATGAGAACATGTTATAGTGTAACATACAGTAATATTGTCGGAAACTTTCATCATTGCACACATAGAAATATACAGTGCACACAGTATTTCATTCCATTCTGAACATGCATGCTTTAACAGGACCAGAAATCTAGGGCACATATCAACCTCATGGATATTGCATGAAATGTAAATGAGACATACCTCTGGAAATTCTGTCATGATGGCATGAACATGCCTGCATGACACTTGACGTTTTTATGTAAAAGCATAAATACACAAGTTAAAGCTATAGAAATGAATCCCCTGCTCTGTTGGATAGCAACATTCGGCTCTGAGAGGCAAAAACGTCATTATTGCACATCAGCATAATACCAATCAATTACTATCAGGGGCACCTCTATTTGCCTTGATCAAGAGTGGCAGTGAAATTCAAATGCGAGGCCTGAGGAATACACAGAAAACATTTAAAACCGAGCCAAAGAGCTGCTCATTATAGGTGCCAGTTTGAATTTGCAGCCACATCCAGGCTGCTGTGGACTCCAGCCATCATGTTACATACGCACAATCTGACCAGCAGCACACAGACGATGTAACCACTAGAACACCAAAGCTATGTTCAGAAAGGTATAATATCATGCTACGTATGCAAACAATATGCAAAAACCAAAGCACAGCGCATGAAACACTATATCTGACAATGCCATGCACTCGACTGAATTCAACTTGACATCCATTTCCAATGTAACAGAGAAACTGGAAGCAAGATAAAATTAAAATCAGTCAATCATGACTCATTATTTGTACATTCTGTCTACACTAGACACAAGCACCATGTTGAAACTTTTGTGTTATGAATTTTATACTGATGCTTCTAGTCTAATCTTTTTTTTTTTTTTGGTGGGGCCAAGCACAACAGGCAAAATGAAGAGCTAAGGAGCTGTCTTTAATTACTCCATAAATACCAGGGTTCTCTAACCATGCTCACTGATCCTTGAGAGCTACCTTCCTGCAGACTTAAAATCTATTAAATAGCCCTGAAAACTTTGATTAGCTGGTCCAGGTGTGTTAAGCTAGGGTTGAAGCCGAACTTTGCAGTATGGTAGCTCTCCAGGACCAGGGTTGGAGACCCCTGTTAAAGACATTTGTTAATACAGAATTTACTTCTTTACTTTCTTTTGACCAGTAGGTGATGCTGTGCCAAAAATACTTATGTGCCCTCAGGTCATGCTTGTTATAACACATACCAAGTTTGTTCAGAATCCGTTAAAGCATTGCAGAGATATAGCCTTGTGTCCTTTTTTGCACAAGTTATGAGTGCAAATTTAGCCTATAAATTTAGTGCTAGAGAATTTGATTTAGAGACTCCAAATTTGCTGTGGCTAATGATGAGACTGACATCTATTTGCGTACCAAATTTCATAACTTTCTTGCAAGCGATACGATGCAATGAAATGATTATTATTAATAATAATAATAATAATAATAATAATAATAATAATAATAATAATAATAATAATAATAATAAATTAAAATATTTATCTACACATAACTACGCTCAAAACTACTGACATAGAAAAATTTGGTATTGTTTGATTCACTACGCTGAATCTAATGAGATCACTCTTATGATTTTTTTTTTTTTTTGCCAAAATGTTTAGAAAATATAAACACAAATGTCAATTTTTTTTGCCGAAGCTACTCATGTCCCCTCAGGTGGTTTAGTATATTAAAAAGCTCGATAACTTTTTGCCAGAATGCTCAAGATGATCTGAGCCAATTTTGCTGAAAATTGGACAAACTGTCTAGGACAAGATATTTAAAAAAAAAAAAAAAAAAGTTAATATTTTTCCAAAAATCCTAACCATAGAAATTAAACATTTTCAACTCTGCATGAGCCAAGGAATCAGAAGAAAAACGAAATATCATAACTTTCTTGCAAGCGGTTCGTCAAGATTCATAATATTCATAATACATTAAAGCATTTTAATACAAAATTTTAATATAAAATCTGAAATTGTCTACAGTCAAAATTGCTGACATAAAAAATTTGGTTTGGATTGATTCAGTATACTATTCTGAATCTAACGAGATCACTTATGATTTTTGGCCAAACTTATCAGAAAATATAAACAAAAATTTTACATTTTTTTTTTTACCAGTAGGTGGCAATGTGCCAAAACTACTCGTGCTCTCAGGTCAAGCATTAGTTTGGTCTAAATCCACTAAAGCCACGCAAAATATAGCCTCATGTCCATTTTTGTGCCAGTTTCGTAAAAAAAATGTGTTAATGCGCTTTGCAAAAACGGTTTGGTTTATCAAAAAGCTTTTGATAACTTTTTGCCAGCATTGTCTCAAGATGATCTGAGCCAATTTTAGTGAAAATCGGACAAACGACTAGGACGAGTTCGGAAAAGTAGATTTTTCACAAAATTCAAAATTGCGAAAAATCTTGACCATAGAAACTAAAATGCTCTATTTATGAGCCAAGAAATCAGAAGAAATAAGAATTTTGCTTTTAGACCTTACAGTTAAAAAGTTATTAGCAGAAACATGAGTACAAATTTAGCCTATTGGTGGTGCAGAGTTAGAGACCCCATGATAGGTTAATGATAAGACTATCTTCTATCTGTGCACCAAATTTCATAACTTTCTCGCAATTAAGTACACTACTCTGAATCAAACAAGGTCACTCTTATGGCCAAACTGTTCAGAAAATATACAAAAATGTCAAGCTTTTAATATCTTTTGATCAGTAGGGTCTACTCATGCGCCCTCAGGTCACGCTTGGTAGAGCACATACTAAGTTTGGTCTAAATCTGCTAAAAGCGCTGTGAAAAAACTGCTTTTTTGCGCAAATTTCATCAAATTCATTAACACGCTTTACGAAAACGGTTTGGTACATAAAGCTTTTGATAACTTTCTGCCAGCATTGTCTGAAGATGATCTAAGCCAATTTTAGTGAAAATTGGACAAACAGTCAAGGACGAGTTCGAAAAAAAAAAAGTAGATTTTTGCAAAATCTGAAATTGTGAAAAAAATCTTAATCCGTAAAAATTTAAATAGTGGTATGCATTCGACTTGAAGGAATCAGAAGACAAAAGAATGTAGCTTCTAGACCTCACGGTTCAAAGTAATTAGCAGAAATATAAGCGCAAATTTGGCCTATTGGTGGTGCTACAGTTTTCAAATTACAGACTCTAAATTTGCTATAGTTAATATTGAGACTCTCCTCTATCTGTGTGCCAAATTTGCACTATTTAGTATGCATTATATACTGTATTGCATCCTGAAACTCACCATAAGCCATATTATTTCAATTCCGTAGCACAGTATGCAACTTTCTACATAACCTGTAGTATAAGCCTCTGAATGAATGTCGACAGCTCTACACATTTCTCTCTTTGTTTTCCCTTTCATTCTGTTTCTTTCTCTCTCCCTCTCAATGTGAAGGTGGCTGCATGGGTCACTAGGATGTGGTGTCTGACCTTCAACTCTGAGAGAAGAGCACCTCAGGCCTTTTTAGCCGTGAAGAGCATTACAGCTGGAAGCATTCACTTCCTCTCAGCGTGCCCTACACTCACACACTTCTCCCCTGGGAAGAATATGAGCGTAAGCTGCCACGTCGTGCACAACCCCCTCCATACACATACTGTCCACCTTCTCCTACAGCTCCGACTCAATTAGCTGTTTTTTCTCCCAGCGGCGCACACAAGAAAAGAAGCTACACGGTTCAGACCGCAGAGACGTGAGCTAGAGATGTCTAGCTTTTTTATTGTTTTCAACACTGACAAAGACGTCTAACTGTAGATGTGGTTGCAAAAGGTCTGCAGCGCTGTGCTCTCCCAGCTATTAATCTAAAAATTGACATATTCTACATTTCCGCTCCCTTGAATTTCACTTATAATGATGGTATAAGATTATTCATATAGTCATATAGCAGATTTCCAAGACTATTTTTCAGCCTTTATCAAACTCCTAGTATGAAAAATGTTTGCTACTTTACCTGTAAGGCAATAGTGTGTGTGTGTGTGTGTGTGTGTGTGTGTGTGTGTATGTACAGGGCCTTTCATGCTGATGAATGCATAAATCTACACTGTGTTTGTGTTTACTGTACCTTTAAGGCTTCTATACAAATGAAACATATTATACTATACTACATGTACTGTACCTTTAAGCCATCTGTATGTATACATCTATAATATATGCACTGTACCTTTAAGGCTTCTACATGCATATATCTATTTTACTGTACTGTTAAAGGAGAAGTCCACTTCCAAAACAACAATTTACAGATAATGTACTTACCACCTTGTCATCCAAGATGTTCATGTCTGACTGTCTTCAGTCATAAAGAATTTATGTTTTTCGAGGAAAACATTTCAGGATTTTTCTCCATATAATGGAGAATGCTTAAAATAGCCCTATATCGCTGTTTTACCTTTTTTGTTAAGGGTATTTGATCTTCTGTGCATGTTCATTTTGCAAAGACTGGAAATGTTTTCCTCAAAAAAACAAAAAAACAAAACAGTTTCTTTACAACTGAAGAAAGATATGAACATCTTGGATAACAAGGGGGTGAGTACATTATATGTAAACTGTTGTTTTGGAAGTGGACTTCTTCAAGGCTTCTATATGTATACACTCTTCATACAATATGATCAGAATATTAAAATGGACATGTTGGGCAAATCATACATTTTTTCTCTTTTTCAAATCCAGATATTTATGCTTTGCTTTTCTGAGCAGCAAAAGATGGGGAATTTATGTATGTATTTTATCATTTGTCTGGGAATAACGGGACATGTACACTACCAGTCAAATGTTTTTGGATAGTTTTTTTAAAAGATGGAAGATGTTTTTTTTTTTTTTGTTTTTTTTTTAAAGAAGTCTCTTCTGCTCACAAGGCCTGCATTTATTTGATCCAAAGTACAGCAAAAACAGTAAAATTTTCAAATATTTTTACTATTTAAAATAACTTTCTATTAGAATATATATTTAAAATGTAATGTATTCCTGTGAATTCAAAGCTGAATTTTTAGCATCATTACTCCAGTTACATGATCCTTCAGAAATCATTCTAATATGCTGATTTGCTGCTCTAAAACATTTATTATTATTATTATTATTATTATTATTATTATTATTGTTGTTGTTGTTGTTGTTGTTGTTGTTGTTGTTGTTGTTGTTGTTGTTGTTGTTGTTGAAAACAGCCGAGTATAACTTAAGGTTTCTTTGATGAATAGAAATCTCAAGAACAGCATTTATCTGAAATAGAAATGCTCTGTAACATTATAAATGTCTTTATAATCACTTTTGATCAATTTAAAGCATCCTTGCTAAATAAAAGTATTAATTTCTATAATTTCTTTCCCAGAAAAAAAGCTTTTGAATGTTATAATGTTACAAAATCTTTTTATTTCAGACAAATGCTGATCTTTGGATCTTTTTATTTATCAAAGGATCCTGAAATAAAGTACTCAGCTGTTGTAAATATCGATAATGATGATAAAGGTTTTTTGAACAGCAAATCAGCATATTACAATGATTTCTGAAGGATTATGCGAGACTGAAGACAGAGTAATGATGCTGAAAATGTAGCTTTAATCACAGGAATAAGTTACATTTAAAAAATATATATTCAAATAGAAAACATTTTTGCTGTACTCTGGATCAAATAAATGCAGGCTTGAAGAGCAGAAGAGACTTCTTTAAAAAACATTAAATCTTGCTGTCCAGAAATTTTGACTGGTGGTGTAGCAGTCATGCAAGCCTGTTGCTTAAAAAAAAAAAAAAAAAAAAAACTGAGCAGTTCTTTCTGTCTAGCTTAATAGTTAATTATAATCAACAATGCACAGAACTAAACTGCACGGTCAGCATCGTCAATTACAACTTGCAGTGATCAATACCAATTTGCTTCTGCCTGTGTGGAATGGTAAACTAAGAATAGGTCTACAGAATACATCAAACTTTTACTTTCACAAAGAATATCCTGTTTTCGCTCTTACGTCCCCTTTCAAGTTACAAAGATAATTATAAATTGTATTTTGGCAATGAAAACATAATATTCAAAACTGAATATTAAAGAAGCACTGACGTCTCTGGTGAACTTGTGAAGTGTCTCATCATATAACATACGTCAGTCATATTAAATCAGAAGCCTCATTTCCTGAGAAGCACGTCACAATTAACACCATCCTGTGAGAAACCTGAGAACGAAGCGCAGGTGTAAAGCTTCAGCACAGCACCGCAGGAGCGCATTGACTTGATTTCAGCTCATTTGCATTCCCCTATCCGATTCCCCCGCTTTCCTATAGATCACTGTGCTGGCTATGCAGTGCATCTCACATCTGCAACCATCAGCTGTTTTAATAATCTATTACTCTGTCCATTCATTCCTTCAATAAATTGATTAATTGTATATAATTTGCATCTAGCCCAATGCTCTGCTTTAAACATTACAAAGCTTATGAATATAAATCAGTAATGATCATTTTAATTGCTTTCAATCATTACATTTGATGCAAGCATCAAAAGCAGCTTAAAATATATTATAAATATACATATACCAATATATGCATGTTGGGCCAGGCTTAAAATGCAGTGCCAGATTAAGGGGTCACTAACCTAAAAATGACCAAAAACCCCTGGTCAATAAAATTTGGGGTTGGTAAAAGAAGTCTGTTAGGTTCATTAAGGGGGTACTTATTTGATTTAAAAAAAAAAAAAAAAAAAAAAAAAAAAAAAAAAACAATAAAAAATGAAAATATTGTGAAATATATTTACAACTTAAAATAACTGTTTTCTATTGTAATACATTTTCAAACACAATTTATTCCTGTGGTGCAAAGCTGAATTTTTAGCATCATTACCGCAGTCTCCAGTGTCACATGATCCTTTAGAAATCATTCTAATATGCTGATTTGCTGTTCAAAAAACATTTATTATTATTATCATCAATGTTGAAAACAGTTGGGCAGCTTCATATTTTAGTGGAAACTGTCATATTTTAATGAGATAAATCATTTGTAGCATTATAAATGCCTTTAGTGTCACTTTTTTCATTAGTAGTTTTCAGCCCAAGTGGATTTATCACAGTAAAGTAACCTCTGAGAAAGACTTCAGAAAGCGAATGTTTAAAAGCATCAGGAAACATGAGGAAAGCAGGTCACGTCCACTTGAAATAAAGTGCAAACCAGCCACTTTTCCTGTCCTCCAGAACAAGACGTGCGGCAGAGGTCTGCGACACCCAGTCGTCAGGAGCCGTGGAGTTCTCCTGCAGATGGTTAGCGAATAATAATAAACACTTTAGCGCCTTCTATTCCTCCCTCGGCGGCAAGTTTGACTAAGACTATGAGACACAAAGACTCTCTGGTCTGTTACCAAGAGATGCGTTTCCGTCCGCAGTACAAGACTCCCAATTCACACTTCTGTCATTTCACAGTTTAAAAGGGTCATATCATGAAAAACTGGATTTTTCTTGCTCTTTTGAAGAGTTTGGTGTACTATGTGGACATATTCACAAATGCTATGTTTCCCAGTTCACTCAGAGCTTTTAGTCAAGCTACACTTAAAAATAAAGGCTCTTTATTGGTATCAACAGTTCCATGAAGAACCTTTAACATCCAAGGAATCTATTCACTGCACAAAAGTGTCTTTACAGTGTAAAAAGGTTCTTAGACTATTAAAATGTTCTTTACACTAAATAAAAATGGCTCTTCTAAGAACTGTTCACTGAAAGATTCTCACTGAAATGATTTTCCTATGGCATTGCATTGATAAAATGAAATTAAAAAGAAATAAAACTAAATAAAATAAAATGTATACACACACACACACATACATACATATACACATATTATATATTTATTATATATTTATTATATATTTATATATATATATATATATATATATATATATATATATATATATATATATATATATATATATATATATATATACACTACCATTCAAAAGTTTGGGGTCAGTACATTGTTATTGTTTTTAAGAAATTAATACTTTTATTTACCAAGGATGTATTAAGTTAATAATTAAAAGTTTATTAAGAGTTAATAATAAATAATTTACATTGTTATAAAATATTTATATTTTGAATAAACACTGTACATTTAAACTTGTTATTCATGAAAGAATCCTGAAAAAAAAAAAAAATTACAGGTTCCAAAAAATATTTGGCAGCACAACTGTTGATATTATCCAACATTGATCATTCTAATAATAAATCCGCATATTAGAATGATTTCTGAAGGATCATGTGACACTTAAGACTGGAGTAACAGCTGATAAAAATTCAGCTTTTCATCACAGGAATAAATTCTATTTTAAAGTATGTTATAATAAAAAAACATTATTTTATATTGTAAAAACATTTTGCAATATTACTGTTTTTTTTCTATATTTTTAATCAAATAAATGCAGCCTTGATGAGCATAAGAGACTACTTTAAAGACTATTACAAGTCTTACTGACCCCAAACTTTTGAACGGTAGTGTACATATATTATATATTATATTATTACTTTGAGAAGTATATTTTACTATACAGCAGTAATACATTTCTGTCATGATGTTTTTAACTTAAAGTATTTAAGTATCTAATGACTGCTTTTAAAATTTAACATTTTAAAAATGTATAACAGACCTACTTAAAAGTGTGGAACACAGCAAAAAAAAATACAACAAAAACAACTTGGATCTTGACATATTGCAAAACCCAAAGCAGAAACAGAGCTGAGGGTGATTAGCATGCCAAGCGCTTAGCGTTTACCTTCATTTCAAAAGGCAACATGAGCCAGGTGATTGGCCGGGCTGAAATGAGGCTGGATTCAAGCTAATCTATTTCCTGCCAACTTCAGTCTAGCTGAAGAGGACAGGGGAGAGAATCAAGTCCTGCGTGTTGCTGACTGTGGCAGAAACGTCTCATTCCCTCACATCTTTTTCACAGCTGCAGTAGCGTAACATTCTCGCCCGGTGTGAGATCTCATTTGTGTCCTGCAATCGCTTTCACGTGCTTCACGACACTGTCTGTGAATGAAAAGTGCCTTACACCTGGAAAAGCACGTGTGAAAGGTCTTGCCGATTTTTACACATCTAAACGGAGGCTGCAGAAGTCTGAGACAACTGTATCGGGTGTTTTTTGAATCCTTTGCTGAGGAAGCTGAAACAGAGCGACTCTGCACTCATACATGATTTATATGAAGCCCATTTGGCTCCAAACCGCCTGTCCTAGAACTCCTCTGGAGCTTCTTGGAATTAAAATAACCACAATTATGAGATATGACCTACGGGTTGTGTTTCAAAAAACTACTGAGCTGCCAACTAAGACACATAGAAAAGCAGTTTAGAAATGCTGCTTACTACATCTAACCGAAAATATTCCAAGAACATGAACTAACACTGTAATTACACACAAGTATTTTGGAATATTTATATGAAATAATATTTCTGAAGTTATTAGGCAAGTAGTTTGCAGAGTAATCACTCTTAAAAAAAAAAAAAAAAGTAAAAAATAAAAAAAAAAAATAAATCCCTGAATAATTCAATATATGCCCTGAATAATTCATAAGTAATATAGAAAAATATAAATATGAAATAATGCATTTAAATATAAAGTAATTCAAAACAACCAGAATAACAAATGTTATGGACTGTTAAAGCACAGCACACTAATTAAAGCACCATCATTAAAATACCAAAACAAAAGTAAAAGTAAAAGGAAGAGGAGGAAAAGAAAACACATTATAAAAAAAACACATTATATATATATATATATATATATATATATATATATATATATATATATATATATATATATATATATATATATATATATATATATATATATATATATATATATATATATATATATATATATAAATCTTTTGTGGGGGGAAAAAAAAAAAAAAAAAAAAAAGGCCTTGAATGAATAAAAATTGCAATAAAAATATAAATGGAATCATATGGAATAATGCATTTAATTCAAATTCAAAACAACTAGAATAATGAATTTTACTTGGAGAAAAATTTTAAGCACAGCACATTAATTAAAGCATTATCATTAAAATATAAAAAAAGGAAAAGTAAAAAAAAAAAAAAAATGATAATAATAATAATAATAATAATAATAATAATAATAATAATAATAATAATAATAATAATAATATTATATATATATTTATATATATATATATATATATATATATATATATATATATATATATATATATATATATATATATATATATATATATATATATATTTTAATTATAAAAATCTATATAAACTCACTAATGACCTCATAGTTGCTGGATGCATTATTATTTATGAATGCATTTTTGTATTTATTCATATTTTGAATGTGAATTATTTTTACATTTATAGTTTTCATTTTAATTTTAGTCTATTTTAGCAATTTTGTTTTGTGCTTCTGTAATTCTTATAATTTATTAATAATTTATAATTATTATATGAACATAATAAAATAAAAATATATAATTAATTATAGAATATTTAAAACGTGAAATTTAAGTCAAAGCTTTTCATACAATATTTATATTTTATTTCAGCTTTTTTTAAAATTACAAAAGATTCATAACTGTTTTAATTTTAAAATCAACAATAACAACACTGGTTAAAAGACAAGCATCGTTGGCATTTGTGACACACAAACAAAACAGCATGTTTTCAAAATTGTTTTAGAACGTAAACTTGTTAGCCAGAACGCATAACTTGAGGGTAACCTCGGAACCTGAAAACTGACAACAAACCAAAGCATTGTAATTAAACGAGCGTCAGAAGCCATGCAGAATGAATGAAGCCAGGTTCTTGTATGCACATACAGACAAGATGAGGAATCCATGCCAATAAGCCTGCTCAGGCATTTGGATGTGATTTTGTTATGAGGTAACACCGAGTGTTGGCAACTGCACTTACTCAGATGAAGAAATTGTATAGCTTGTCCTTCCCACACAATCTGTGCAGGGGATGAAATGCTGCGGGCACATTTCTGCAGTGCTCGACAGTACAACCAAAATCATAACGCTTCAGAAAAGCCCTTACTTCACAAGCACGCCAAACTGAAGATAATTGTTTTCATCGCTTTCTGTAGTACAAACACTCATTCACACCAACGGAGGGACAAAAACAGCCCCAAACACACAAGACCCTGAGTATTTCTCATCAGTAACAGTCAGAAAAGCTATAGTTACTCACAGGTTCACAGTTTCTTAACGCAAAGCCTGTGTTTTCATGCAACCACAGTGAGTTATAAGCAAAATTGGACCCTTGTGGTCAAGCACGCTGCAAAAGCAGCCCGTCCGCCCTCCGTGACGCAAGGCGCAGACACCAACAAGCAGCCGAGTGCATGTGACGGCCGCAGTGTTTTATTTGCATAAACAACCTAGGCGGCTCAGCTCTCGCATTTCGCTCAAAGCACCCTGATCTCAAAGCTGCTCTCGCCTTGATTCAATTCACCACTAATTGGCCCACAGGATTGTCTTAAATGATTCAGCGATACGCGAGCACATGATCAAAATGCAGATCTGTGAGGCTGGAGGCACTTAGAGGTTTACTCTTCAAGTGGCAGCATGCATACTGACCATCTGTTATTCAATCACGGGCAATGTTTTATGGTCAAATGTAAGTGCTTGGACTTGAAAAGGCTCCAAAGCCACAAACCGGTCATCAGAAATGCACTGGATGTACTAGATTTTTTGATTTTCTGTGGTGATGGTCCGTGCAGAACTCAACGCCGCAATGCTTAAGGGTTGCCAAAGCATTAGCACTACACAGCTGCTAATGGTTCCAAGTGTTTTAGAGAGTCACTAAGGTGCTCTGGGTGGTTCCTTGGTGGTTTCTTAAAGGTATATTTGTGGAAAGAGTCCACTCTTAAGTCTTAAGTGATATTCTGGACTCTAACTATGGCTTGGGTCTCTCCTTCAATCTGAAAAATGGAAAAACTTTAAAACTTAAGTTCAGCAGCTGCCTTCAAATGTTAAAGTCTTGTACTTTTAAGTTGATTTAACTTAAAATTAACGCAGCTGCTATACTTAAATTTTTAAGTTGAAACTGGTGAAAACTTTTTACAGTGTACTTCCCTATTACATAGTAGAGACACTTTACTATTCCACTATTCCATGAGGCCACGGGAGAGGATTTGTGAACTGACGCTGGCAGGTCATGACGACTGTAGTATGTTTAGAATCTAACTACACACATTTATACTATATAGAAATATATATATATATATATATATATATATATATATATAAAAATTACTATTATTATTATTATTATTATTATTATTATTATTTATTTATTTTATTTATTTTATTTATTTTTTTTTTCAAATCGGTCGCAAAAAAAAAAAAAAATTACTCAATTAAGAATATGCAATTTCAGACGCAGCCTATGGGACGAGTGAACAAGTTGAATTGGAATGACAGGAAGAGGAATTCATAGAACTGTAATTCAATGAAATTCAATGCAGGTAATGTATTCTGTTTTCTTTTAACCTAGTCTATAAAATGTAATACATTAAATATAATGAAATATACAGCATAAGCTAAAAACTAATTTCAATAAGGCCTATAAAATTTGATATTTTAAGGGTTAAGCTGAAGCTTACTTCCTCGCGTTCAAATCCAAACTAAAATTTTACATCCTGTTTAACTCAAGTTAAAAATAAATTAAAATTCAGGAAATGCATTAGAATTGTAAATTTTAATTTTTTTATTTCTGAAATTTCTACAAAAACTAGATTTAAAAAAAAAACTCTAAACAAATTACTATATATGTGTCCTTTATTTTAGTTTCATTAAGAGGGCCTTATGAAATCAGTTTTATTTTTTTCCAGAATTCCATTTTACTTTTTTCCAAATTCAGTTTTTCTCAGATTTAATGTTTTTTGGACTCCATTTTTTGCTTTGTTTTGCTTTGTTTTAATTTTTCTAGACTCTGTTTTAATAGTTAAATTAAGAAATATTAAATCAAAAAGCTTGTCTAATTTATTGAAATCACAAAATGTACACAATTTAACAGCAATTTATTAAACGTTCAACAAAATTTATATTTAAAGCCTTATAAGTAATTTCAAAATTAAAAATTAAAATTTAGTTAACTTATTTATTTAAAAAAATACTTGCATATTCACATTTTTCAGAGCAGTTATATTGTATTTCAGAGGCTGAAAACACTGAGCATCACACACATTTCAGTATGCGGGCACTAAACAAAACCGTGGGTCTGCAACTTTCATTCACTTTCATTTTTGATCGTGGACGATAATGTTTCCACGATCTGCTTTTTGAGAAGTATCGTAGTATCGTGCTATTCTCTCAGCTGCAGTTCTGGCGCCTCCATCTCAATATACTGTGCAACGCGACATACATATACATTCACTTCAGTGTTAACTCAGCGGTAGTTACACTCACGGGACACTGCACTTATTCACAATCACAAAAGTACATTATTTGCTTTAAAGTCTTGACGGTTAAACATTTCATTCGTGTGCTGTTCCGACATGTGCTTTTTCCACTGCACGTACACCTGAAATGCGCGCACATAAAAATACTGTTACATAGTGCCTAATTACTGAACTAAGTTATGCATCACGTCTGTTTATGCTACTATTGTTAAAACACACAAGGTTCACATATAAAAACAGTTTACAGAAGCTTATGTCTAAAGTGAAAGTAAACTATTGAACTGAGAAAAAAATTAAAAAAAAAAAAAAAAAAAAAAAAAAAAAAAAAGAAAAACGGATGCCTGCCTGTATATTAGATGTGCAGCTCTTCAAGGGGCAGTACTAACCATGCTGCCGCTTGTCATCAAAGGGATAGCTCACCCAAAAATTATAATTCTGTCATTATTTACTCACTTACATGTTGTTCCAAACCTGTATGACTTTCTTTCTTGTGCTAAACACAAAATAAGATATTTTGAAGAATGTGGATAACCAAACAGTAGCTGCTCCCTATTGATTTTAATAATAGAAATGATCAAATAGACAACATTCAACAGGAAAAAAAAGAAACTCATTCAGGGTTAAAACAACCTGAGGGTGAGCAAATGATGGTATTAAAATAAAACACTATGACAGAATTGAAAGACAGATGACAGAATTTTTATTTAATTTTCAATTAGTTTAGCTGTACTGCTCAGACAATTTGCAAAATAGTAAAACCAACATGACAAAGAATTGTGATAAAATCATAAATCGTGATATTTCTGAAAAAAAATCGTGATATGATATTTTTGCCATATCGCCCACCCCTATTTGGAACAATTGTTTTTGTGGCTTAATATTCACAGAAATGCATTAAGTGTACTGACCTAGTTTTGATTTATTGAGCCAAAATTCAGCAAATTCCATGACATTCCACATTATACAGTAAAATTCCATTTTTATGACTAGAGTCCACGATTCCGTCTGCGTTTTCTGCATCGCGTAAATCATAGGGCCCTACATTAAGATACTAATATAGTGTTTTATTAATATTTTTTTTTTAGTAATTTTATGCGTTTTGTCATTTTTTGTAGGCTTTTTTTTTATTATATATATATATATATATATATATATATATATATATATATATATATATATATATATATATATATATATATATATATATATATATATATATATATAATATATATTGTATATATATATATATACTATAATATATATATATATATATATATATATATAGTTATTTTAGCGCAACTACTTTAAATTAAAATGAGAAAAGTTGCACTAGCAACTATATGAAATAAGCTTTTTTATATTTTATTTCAGTCGACTTTTTTTATATTTCAAGTAATGAAAATGTATGTGTTTATGGTTTATGTATATATTATATTTTAGTAACCTATAATAACAAAAATCATACAAAAATCTTCACCTCATAAAATAGTTGAGTTTTCCCATAAGACTGGGTTGGAGGTCCTTCAGATGTGACGACTGTGTCAAACGTAAACTATACTTTGGCCGACCTTCATATCAAAATCTCTGTGAATGCAATGTGTGAACGCAGCATTGATATTCTGGGATACTCTCCCCTACAGGGGCCGCGTGTTGCGCAAGCCCTGGAGCGTTTGACCTCAAAATGAGTTCAAGAGACGTACAGATGGCTGGAGAGGAGAGGCCACTTAGTGCTGTTGTCATTTAGCCTGCGTTTTCGTCCTTCCTCAGCTCCCCTTGCCTGCGTGATAACGGCTTTGCATCACATAAACGGATCACCTATGCCGCACCAAATTAAATTTCACACGAAACCTCTGCATTTCTTTCTCTTCCATAGCCCGCAAACGCAGCGCATGTGATTTGAGTCTGTAATAAGATACAAAGCGCTCGCCTGTAACGTAAATAAAACTTCTCGGTAATTTCATTCTGTCGTGATGCATGCCTCGGCTTCAGTTAGTTAGCACAAACTTTGGCATCTCATTAACCAACGGGCAGCAGAATGTGACCATCCGTCTTAATCTTCAAGGTCTATGCAGAGTTTATTTTCTAGCCTGGTGCGTTTCAATCACAATGACACAGCGCTCATTTATCTGTGCTGTGAATGCTGGG
Source organism: Cirrhinus mrigala (assembly GCA_036247105.1). Lineage (NCBI taxonomy): Eukaryota > Metazoa > Chordata > Actinopteri > Cypriniformes > Cyprinidae > Cirrhinus > Cirrhinus mrigala. The sequence goes on from CM070016.1 coordinate 27,275,620, forward strand.
AATTCTCCCACTAGGAGGTTATGTCTGGAACAGCACAGGACTGTTGCTGCATACTGTATGTTCTAGGCCAATATTTTCCGTATACTATATTTCAGAATGCACAGAATACTCAAATTACCTATTGCATATTCTAAAATGTAAAGTACAGAGTATTCTGCATGAAGAAATGTATCCCATAATGCAACACACTCAAACTGACCTTTCATCTGATAAATTAAGCAGAATAAATCACTGTTGC
>CM070016.1:27280857-27478357 GCA_036247105.1 Cirrhinus mrigala
AGTCGCAAACAAATGACTCTTAGGAACCGGTTCTTCTTAGTGAACCAATACCATACAATACAACCAGTGCAGTTGTCGCAAACAAATGACTGTCATGAACCAGTTTTTCTTAGTGAATAATAATTTAAAAAAATTAATTACAACCAGTGTAGTTCAAATCAAACAAATGGTTCTTATGAACCACTTCATCTCAATGAACCAAAAACATACATTACAACCAGTGCAGTTTGGAATCACAAATAAATGGCTCTTATGAACTGGTTCTTCTTAGTGAACCAAAGTTTGAATCATAAACAAATGACTCTTTTGAACCAGTTCTTAGTGAACCAAAAACATACATTACAACCAGCGCAGTTTGAATGGCAAATAAATGACTCTTTTGACCAGTTCTTCTTAGTGAACCAAAAACATACACTACAACCAGTGCAGTCTGAAGCAAACAAATGACTCTTATGAACCAGTTATTCTTATTAAATCAATTATACATTACAACCAGTATAGTCCTAATCACAAATAAATGGCTCGTAGAAACAGGTTATTTTTAGCAAATCAAAAAAATATGCTGTGCAACTAATGCAACTAGTCAGAATCACAAGCAAATGCTTCTTACAAATGACTCTTTTGAACTGGTTCTTTTTAGTAGAGCAAAAACATACAGTGCAACAAAAGTGTAGTCCGAATCAAACAGTCTCTTAGGAATCAATTCATCGTAGTGAATCAAAAACGTACTGTGCAACCAGTGTTCTTTTTTAAGTGAATAAAAACGAATGCAATCAGTGTAGTCAAAAGCATGAAAAAAATGACTCTTTCGAAGCAGTCTTTAAGTAAATCAAAATATACTGTGCAACCGTTGTAGTCCAAATCACAAACTAGTGCCTCTTATGAACTGTTTCTTCTTAGAAAAGCATACTGTGCAAACACTGAAGTCCAATTTATAAACAACTGGCTATTAGGAACCAGATTTTCTTACTGAATTAAAAAAAAAAAAAAAAAAACCATACGTCTAAAACACACCGCAGTCAGTACAGCGAAAAAATAAACTTGTTTTTGAACCAGTTCTGAATCAAAAACAGAGCAACAGTATCATCTCATTCAAAACAAATGACTCGTATGAGCCAGAATCATTCAGAAGTCACAAACATTATATAATGTTCATAGGTTTTAAATTTTAAAATGTTTGCACACTGATAAATGAAGAAATGTGATTTGCAAGTTTACTTCAGTTGGCATCAGACTAGTTCTGGTTGTGAAAGCAAAAAGACAATATAACGGAAATATGCGCAACTGAATCAGAATCAAATCCAATCAGAGCTGGTGAAATACAACTGAATCATAAAATCTGTATCAATATCATTTCAATAAATCAAGAAATGGCTTCAGCAAGTGAGGCGTTACCCAGTACTCAAGTATTCAAGACTTTGAGTGATTCATTAAAAAGTACTGACTCGTAAGAGTCGTTTGTTTGAACAGTGAGCTTTTGTTGTGGCATTGCATTAGAAAGATTCTATTCTCAGTCTACACATTTCCAATTCTATTTCACTTCATGGCACCAATTCTCTCTCACCATTCAATTCAGACAGCAAAGTCACAACATGATTTAAGTCGCATCCAAAAAGAAAATAAAATGTCTTTAACACAGTGATGCGAAAAGGAAAAGAACATTATGACAATTACTCTGCCTCGGTTTGTCATTTTTAACTCATCTGAAAAACTGAAGACACGAACAACACATCCATAAACACAGGGAACCCAATTCCTTTGATGAGGTCTGCAGAAACCATGGCAACTATATCTACTAATAAAAAGGCTATGACCTTTTGAATAGTGTATATTAAAGTAAGGCTGCAGCTGGTGATGGTCTATTCCGTAAACAAGCTAATATGGTACGGAAGAGAATGACGACCACAACTTCTGCAGGCTGCCTTCAAATTTAACTCCACGCTCTTCCAAGCAGCCAATTAAGTGGCTCTCTATTAGCAAGCTTTATGAAAACCTCCTTTTTCTGCAGTGTTTAAAGCTCAGCTAGGACAGCGAAGCACTGTGGAGAATCCCCGGAGAGAGCAGGACTCGCTCCATAAGCAGTTCATATTTCCCTGCTCTAATCAATTCAACACAACGTAATCGTCAATTAGCAGCACCGGGCAGCCAACCATCTGCCGCAATCACCTTTAGAAACCAGAGAAGAGATTCCAGTCAGGAGAAAGGTGTTGCTAGGTAGGCGTACATCTGTGTGGGATGAGTCCGGCACTCTTCGACTTTTACACCATTACATAAGGAAACGCTTTAATAACATTCCTTTTCATAACTACTACTTTGCAAGTAATTGGGCCACTCGCTCAGGGAAATTTCAGTGCGCTTACATAGCACAGGAGACTTAATGCAGGTCCCGGCTGTGCTACATTCGAGTAGCAGTTGTTTCTCCTGAAATTATTTCTAAATAGACGCAAATGAGACAATTATTGACCAAGAGGAAGACGATAAAGCTATAACATTAAAGTCAACATAAAATGATGTTCACAACCCAGTTTGTTTAATGTGGCATAACATTATTTCCTTTAGAAAGCTGTGCACAAGATGACATTTCGTGACCAGGGAATTTCCATGATTTTACTGAGGGGGGGGAGAAGAAAAAAAAAAAAAAAAAAGTTTTTCAATTACAAAGACTCTGAACAAACCAAAAAAAAAATTTATTGACTACAGAAATATCCACATTATTTCAGTTGGAATAATATCCATTACTTTTCCATGCCTAAAAATAAAATAAAATAAAATAAATTAAATCTTACTTAAAATTAAATTAAAATTCCCCTCAAAATATCATTTTTTTTTTCAGTTGGAATAATATCCATAACTTAAATTAAATAAAATAAAAAAATATCTTGCTTTTAAAATTCCCTCATATGTCCAAAATCATAGGAACAATGTTTAAGAAAAAAAAATAATAAAATAAAATAATAGAATAAATAACAATAAAATAAAATAAAAATAAAAACATCTCACTTTTAAAATTCCCACATATTTCCAAAAACCACAGGAAAACTGGTAAAAATAAATAAATAAATAAATAAATAAATAAATAAAAATAAATTCAGTTGAAATAATATCCACAACTTTTTATGCCCTAAAATAAAATAAAATAAAATAAAATAAAATAAAATAAAATAAAAAATTTAAAATTAGATTTGATTTGGGAGATTATGATATAGACATATTTGAGTTCATATTATGATGCCTGCCTCAAACTCACAAAAAAAACAGCCTGCAAACATTACAAACAGGTTGCAATGTCTTGTGAAACTCTAAAGAAGACACAAATGTGAAGTCAAGTTGTTAATTTCATAATCCACACGGTTTTGGAGAAAATGATGCCAGAACATAAATCAGATTACTAGGGTCTCAATCTGTTTCTCATTTAAATCAAATTGCTCTCTAGGAGAAAAAAATTAAGATCAGATTTTTCTTTTCTATGTGCTGAACATTCTGCCAACAATTTCCATAATTCGGCCTGTTGGTGACTCGGCTACAATCCTTCCTGTTCCTGAACTAATTGGAGTGAGTCTAATGTCATCTCCAGTGTCATTCTGATTTGATTAAACCAAGGGAAGTCAACATGTGCTCTACTCCGAAGAAGAGCAAAAGCACTTACAGAAAGCAGCCAAGCCATTAAAGTGATAATGATGATAAATTAAATTATGACTCCAGTTCCTGGAAGGACAACAAAATCATAGACGTGACCCAAAATGCGTCCTTTTTCTTTTAAAATATGTAAAAAAAATAAATAAATAAAAAAAAAAAAAAAAAAACACCAATGGGTATCCGCCGTGAGCCTGCGTGACAGAATCAGAGCACAAACAGCAACGTCTTGCATTAAGTGATTTCAGGCAACATAGAGAGCGAGCTGAACAAAGATGGAAGAGGAGGAGTATCAGACGAACACATAAAAGAATTCTTTGGCGCATTTTGATATCGCTATAAACTGACAAAACATCGCAATCCTAGAGGAATGCCATACGTGTAGACTTAAACAGATAAAACACTAAAAGGCACAAACGCACACGGTGAACAACATACACTGACATTTAGAGCTGCAAGGCAACTGTCTGCATAACACCAGTCTGAGGTCGTTTTTCACGTTTAATAACCATAAAAACAAAAGTAGTAATAAAATATTACCATCTTTCAACAGAACAATAAACGTTCAACAGAAATTACTGTGAATATGAGTATTTGCAATTCACTTAAAGGAATATTCTGGGTTCTCTGCTCATGAAACTTCATCTGACAGCATTTATTTCAAACGTCAAACAAAATTACAAATAGACTATTTCAAAAGAAAATACAATACTTGTTTGTGCAACTTATATTTTCTATCTACTATTTCAACTCTAGTAATGATCATTTTAAGCAGGTAAACAAAGTAATTTCCACCGTATATCTGCGAGGACAGTAAGGATAGGCACAGTTCAAATAAAAAGAAAAAAAGTAAGTTGTTTGCATAATCCAGTTATGATACTATCATGCATTGCAATTGATGCATTGTATTCAATTGTGACATACTGTATTGTGATGTGTATCACACAGGGTTTGTTCAGATACTGTAAAATTAAATTTAAGGACTTTGAGCACTACTTTAATTTTAAAGCATTTCAATCAGAGATCTCACTTACTAAGCAATGTCCTCCATTTCAAATTCTAAAATAATAGAAAGAGATACATAAATATACAAATAAAAAAAGAAAGTAAAAAATTCTGTGAAGCACACATTAAGTGTTACTACTAAAGTATTACAAAGTATACTACACTTTTACTATAGTAAACCACGGTTAATTTTCTTAAGGGATTTGTATGCGTGTATACTTTTTTATCTTTGTTTTGTTTTTATAACTGTACTACCTTCATGGTTTGATGTTTTCTACTGTTTAAGAAAAACAAAATCAGAAAAAAAAAATTGCTCTTGAACCCCAAAAAAATAAAAAATAAAATAAAATAAAATCAATCAGATCAAATCAATCACTCCGAAATCCTAACCTGAAACAAATGATTCGCGAACCTGCACCAAAGTCCGAATCTGAATCAAACGATTCACAAACCATGCTCTGAGTCCTGATCTGAAATGATGGTTCATGAATCATTATTCAGATCGTGGATTGCGAATCATTTGATTTAGATCAGAACTTCGGAGCAGTTTCTCAAATCTTTTGTTTTAGATCGGAACTTCAGAACATGGAATGCAAATCATTTGATTGAAATCAGAACTTCGAAGCGGGTTTGCGAATCATTTGATTTAGATTAAAATTCGGAATGGGTTTGCAAATCTTTTGCTTTAGGTGGAATGTTGGAGCGGATTCACAGGTCTTTTTCTTTAGATTTGAATTTCAGAATGTGGAACACAAATCATTTGAAGTGGGTTCACAAATAATTTAGATCGGAATTTCGGAACGGGTTCGCAAATCTTTTGCTATAGATCTGAAACTCATAGTGTGGATCACTAATAATTTGATTTGGATCAGAACTTCGGAGCAGGATCGCAAATCATTTGATTCAGTTCGGGACTTCTGTGCAGGTTGGCAAATAATTTGTTTCAGATCAGCATTTCTGAGTGATTTCGCTAATTTTTTTTCAGATTTGTTTTGTTCTTAAACATCCGAAAAGATTGGAACTTTGTGTATCGCAAATCTTTTGATTTAGATGGCTGTTCACGAATAATTTGATTTGAAACATTCAATTCGCAAAATGATTCACAACCCCATTCAGATCTGAATTAAATGATTCACGCTACACAAAGAGCCGATCTAAATTAAATGATTGACAATACGCAATATGAAGTCCCGATATGGATTCGCAATATGTGAAGTTCTCATCTAAATCCAATAATTTGCGATACTTGATTTGAAGCCTCGATCTGAAACAAATGATTCACAATACGCGATCTGATTGGAGCGCTTCGAAACAGTGAATCACTTTGCAACACAATGTTTCACCCATCACTATGAGCTTTTTAAAATTGTTACAAGTGCTTTTAAAATTTGAAAATAAATGGCTCTTTTAATTTGATCTGGTTTTTTCTAGTGAATCACTTGAAATGAATGATCAAAGTAACAAGTTTGAATCAGTCTGAGTAGTTCCAGCGTAAGTGGCTCAATTGATTTGGTTCATCTGTTGCTCTTTTCACATTTTCAGTCATGTTTACATGACACTGTCAGTGCTACTAACATAGCTCGATTGTTTTCTGACATTAACTGACAAAAGTATGTCTTTTAAACAGCGTGAATTTTGCATGAAAAGATATGTGCTTATTGACAAAATTAAACACTTGTTTCATAGATACATTGTCTTTCAATAATTCACGCACTTTTCAAGTTCCTCTTTAGGAACAATGCTATTTTTAAGGTTTTTCCAGGCCTTTTCCAGGCCAAATTCAAGTACTTCAAGCACCTTGTACGAACCCTGATCATATCATATCGTATCAAAGTAATCTCCAATAAGCCCTCATGTTTACACTTTTAAAAAATATTAACCTATACTTACAGTAGTCTCTACATTTTAAGATGAGGAGGGAGAAAATCTATTAGTATTTAAATAAATAAAGACACTTGTTTACCATTAATTTTCATCAGTCTGGTAAGCAAAGCTTTACTCGTCGTTCCACTGCATGTCAGCCAAACAAATACACATGCATGTTCAGCTTCAATATGTCCTTGCTGAGCACGTCCCACTCTATGTAACTAAACAGTCTGACGCTTTAATCTTTGATGAGCCGAGAGCTGCCACGAATGGCAGAGCACTCAATCTAAGTTGACAACTTGGTAAAATACATTTCCCAAGAGCTCAGGGTGGAATCACAAGCTTTAGTGCAGGACCGGCCACATATCAGCTCCAGCATAACATTAGCAGTCCCTGCACTTGCAGCCATAAATGTCAGCTTTCCACGGGCTTTTAAAGAGAGTCGGCCAAGAGCGTGACCTAAAGTACAGAAACAAAACAAGAATTAAGCTGAAGGATAAACATAATGGAGTCACGGTCAAGGTTAGTAGAGTTAACTAAAACCTCTACTAACCTTGTACTAAAACATGTTGTTTTTAGTTCAGAGCCTGAAAACAGAAATATTTAGAAATGGGTTTCAAAGTGCAAGTTTTGGAAAGCGCATGTATAAGTATACGTTTTAGTCTATAGGAATGCATGCATGTATGCAGATACATAGCGTTTCTTTACAAACTGACATTGCCAACTACTGGTGCAGACATAGCGGTGAGGTCAAAAGTTGACATACACCTTGCAGAATCTGTAAAATGTAAATTATTTAACAAAATAAGAGGGATCATACAAAACGTATGTTTTTTTTTTGTTTTTTTTTTTTTTTAGTACTGACCTGAATAAGATACTTCACATAAAAGATGTTTACATATAGTCCACAAGAGAAAATAATAGTTGAATTTATAAAAATGACCCCATTCAAAAGTTTACATACACTTGATTCTTAACACTGTGTTGTTACCTGAATGATGCACAGGTGTTCATGAATCCCTTGTTTGTACAGAACCGTTAAACTGCCTGCTGCTCCTCAGAAAAATCCTTCAGGTCCCACAAATTCTTTGGTTTTGCAGCATTTTTGTGCATTTGAACCCTTTCCAACAATGACCGTATGAGTTTGAGCTCCAGGTTTTCACACTGACGACAACTGAGGGACCCAGTTCAAACACTCATTGATGTTTCAGAAGGAAAAATTATGTATTAAAAGCCGGGGATGAAAACTTTTGTACACAACAGATGTGTACATGTGTCTTATTTTGCCTAAATATAATATATATTTTTTTATTTAGTACTGCCCTTCAGAAGCTATAGAGGATACTTACACATTTCCCAGAAGACAAAATAAGTTAAATTTACCCTGATCTTTAAATTCCAAAAATTTTCACCCCCTGGCTGGTAACAACACAGTATTAAGAATCAGGCGTATGTAAACTTTTGAACAGGGTTATTTTTTTCAATTCAACTATTATTTTCTCTTGTGGACTATATGTAAACATCTTTTATGTGAAATATCTCATTCAGTTTAGTACTAACAGGAAAAAAAAATAAAATAAAAAAAAAAAACCAACATGCATTTTGTAGGATTCCTCTTATTTTGGTCAAATGTATATTTTGCAGATTCTGAAAGGTGTATGTAAACTTTAAAGTAGTACTTTAAGTAAATACTAAAAAAAAAATAATAATAATAAAAAGGGCACAACTAAATGCTTACAGTTTAACTAAAATTACGTAAATAAATAGCAAATTCAAAATACGCCAACATTTGAGACTCAAATACTACTAAAAATAAATTTTCTTAGATAAGCCAAATCCTCCAAATGTTGTCCAGACCAGTCAAACACAGTTGCCTGAACAAAGACTTTATATTGCTTGAGGGTTTGTAAATTTTGTTTGCATAAACAAAGCTTTTACATTTGTTGACTGTCACCATTCCTGAGGTTTGTGTGTTGAGTGTTAAGGCCTACAGTATTATCAATCATTTAAAACTATATCCTGGTTATCATTTTGTTTTGTATGATGATTGTTCCTCATAAACATGCATGGCTATCAAAATGGTAAATGAATTTATTGTGTTACTACATGAAAATCTGCTGAACATAAAATCTGTAGCTGTCTTGACAAAAGTATTACTTGCGTTACTTAGAGCAATTATTAGGACAATAAAATTTAAATTTTCTCAGTGTTACTAAAATAACACTGGTCACAGTCACCCACTGCAGAACGTCCCAGGGTTTCTAATTTAAACGCAATCTGCTCTTCTCTAAAGAGCACACATATTAGTTACTAATTAGACAGAGGTAGGGCTCGATGGGACGTTCTTAAACATCTGCAGCTGTCTAATTAATCCCGTTAATGTGAAACTGAACAAACCCAGTTAGCGTAAGAGTGAATACCTAGAAGGAACAGGAGTCATTTCTTTAGGGGGTAAAATGTAAATGTTGAGCAAATGTCAAGCTTCTGCCGTCAGGGTTTCAGGCTCTTTGTTAGAAGTTTGGTGAAAGACAGCGATGAGTCACATTTAGGGACGTGAATTTACTTAAAAGCTGGAGAGGGACCTAAGGAGGCTGATAAATTCATGTTTCACTGATGTACTTAAATCCACTGTTTTTCCAAAAAATACAAAAAAAAAAAAAAAAAAAAAATCATAGAGTTACATTTTAGCACTAACTTTACCATCCGCTGAGAAATCGAATCCCGTCTGGATTGAAATGTCTAATTTTTTTTTCCAGCCTTCTCATTTATTCTGACCTTCACTGAATACCATAACTAAAGCGTAATTTCTCATTGAGTTGCCTCTGGTGCAGCTTCATTATGAAGGAGAGTAAAATTACTAATGGTGGTAATTGGTAATTTCTTCCCTTAATTATATACTTAAATGTAAAATTATATAATTATGTGCCAAGACATGTAAATCTTGTTTATTTCCTGATGCATCCAGAGCACTTCTATAATAAGCGCATCCTACATCCCTTGTTAATAATTGCAATTTAAACATCATTTATAAAACGAATCCCTTCAGAATAGTGCTAAAGAAAGGTTTTCTAATGGTCGCAGGCAGAAATGGGTCTTTGGGTTTGTGTACCATCAGTTATACGACGAAAACATTCAGAGGCGAGGATCAGAGGGTACCAGAAGTCGTTAAAATAAAGTGCAGTAATTGCCTTCTTGTTTATCTAACAAATGAGCCCTGATATGTTCTGAGCGCAGCGACTTCGGGGCATTTCTACAGACAGAATGACAGCACAATTTGTTAGCATAATAATGGCATTCCAGTGAGGCTTTTTCTGGGAACCTCTGCAATCTGGTCTTACAGATAATGGACAAGTGTAATTCTTCTTAAAAACTACAATTCTGCATTAATCAGACACACGAGGGAGGTGATTAGAAATGGTTTTGGTTATCTTGATCGCTAAAGAACATGAAATTTGCATAATACGCTTCAAAATGGAAACTTCCAAAAATGCGTGCAAATATTTTTTTATAATAAATTTTGGAAGTAAAGTTTAAAATAAAAAATAAATATAGAAATTAAACAACAAAATTAATCTTAGCTGCATCTTAAACAGGTTTGAAAGGAAAGTTCAGAAGAAAAAAAGCATACTTAGTTGAAATAACTTGCTGAAAACGGCACGAAAGTTTTATACATTTATAAATTAGATATTTACACTTGTTTTGAAATATACATAGGGCCCTATGAAACACATTTTATTTTTTTTTTTCCCAAATTTGTTTTTTCTGATGTGTATATATATATATATATATATATATATATATATATATATATATATATATATATATATATATATATATATATACACACACATACACACACATACATGCATGCATATACCATACACACACTGGAAAAAGTTCTTATTGACTATAGAAATGTTCACAAATTTTCAGTGACATTTCAGGACTAATGAATTCCATAACTTTTCCAAGCCTGAAAAAAAATAAATCACACTTTTGAAATCCCATGGAAACTATGGTATTAAGTACTGGCTGTCACTGGCAGATGTATCACTCATTTAAGGCATAAACCTGAAATGTGTTATTTTATAATTTATAGATGTATAATTTTATTTTTTATTTTCCATTCTAGACAGTCATTTATTTCTAAAACTTAGTATTTATCAGTGTACAAAGGCAAAGTCTGCATGCAGAAATATGATTTCCGTATGATTGACATTGCAACGCAGGTCTTTAAATGTGCAATGATGGACAGCAGAAACCTGATGTCATGAAATCCATTACAGCAGCGAGGGCTGTTTCAGCCATGTGACATGAGCGAGCACTCATTCACTCACTCACTCTCTTCTAGGTCGGCTCTCAGCACCCATTATCTTTGTACTGACCCACCTCAGAAATACACCAAAGACACATGCACACGCTCACTCACTCCACATTCACCAAACTATTGTTCCTCAGGCCATGTAGCAATCAGTGTTAATGAGAAAAGGGACTTGGAACTAATGAAAGACACCATTTGAGAAATCAAGATGACCTGATGTAACTGAACAAGAGGGTAAGAAATTAACACAGCCAAGCACCAAATGAGGGGAAAAACTGGCTTTGAGAAGAAAAAAAAAAAAAAATAAAAAAATAAAAAAAATAGAAAAAAAAAAATCTACTGGCCATTAAGAAATAATACTTTTATGAATTGCATCTTGTCAGCTCGATTTCGATTCAGATTTTATTAATTCATACAAATTTAATGCTTTGCAACGATTTTATTTTATAGAAATTGAGAAATCGCGATTTTAAATAGGAATATTACCAAATGTTAGAATTAGACTCTTTGACAATATGCCAATGATAACCATAAAGAGAAAAGAGCGATTAACCCCTCACAATGTGATGTGCTCATATAGCCAGGCTCAATTTACACAAAATACGCTTGTGTCGACAAAGACGCAACATGGTGGAATAGGAAAACATGCAAAAAGATGGGATTGAACTTTTAACTTGAGAGCCCCATTTTTAGAATGCCGTTTCATGCACGAGACGCTGCAAGAGACGCGAGTGCAAGAGTCAGACGCCTCCATGTTTACATAGAAAAAAACAATGGAAAAGCAGTGCAATCAAATAAGAAACCTTTGAAGAACTACTACTGTATGTGGGATATTTCATGTTTGCATCATGGTGACAAGCCGAAAGTTGCGGTTCATTGTTTTTACAGAACATTTGTGTCATTTATATAACATTTATGTCATCTTGAACTTGAATTAAATGACTTTTGAGATTTTTTTAAAAGCATTTTCCTTGTATTATTTCTAAACGTATATGTTTAAGACAAGTTTGTACAAGATGTAGCTGTAGTTCATGCATCTCTTCTGCAAAGATATTTAACGGGTGATTTGTTTAACACTTACATCATGTTGACAACATGTGTGGTGCACTTGGAATAGAATTTTCTTTAACTAGAGGGTTAATAAAGAAAAAGTTACTTGAATTATGTTGTAGTTACATTTTCAAGTTGACTAGTTAAAAACAGGGAGAAAAAAAAACAAAAAAACAAAAAAAACAAAATCAAAGGTTCTTTCAAATCTTTCAAAGGTTCTGAAAAAAATAGAGACTTTAATTTTGTGCCATATTGCTGCCATATATTTTTTTTTTTTTTCCAGGGATTTGTTCATAGAAATATCATGTTGCCACATTCAAATAAAGATTTTAAAACGCAGGCTAAGTATCACTAATTAAACAAGTACGTTCAGCTAATTGTCAGCCTCTGACAAGTATGCTTCTCGTAACCGATTTTTAATTAACAATAGAATAATCATGGCTGATTGTAAGACATGCAAATGTAAAACAAAACCAAACTGGATGAAATAAAGCTGTTACTTCTTGCCCAAATTGTTAATGAAATCAAGGATCTAAATCAAAGGAAAATACAGAGTTGGGATAACCTCCCAAACCAAAAAAAGATGCGTGGGAAAACCCATGTATGCAAATTAATGTAGAGTGTTTCTAAAATGTTTACTTTCTGCGGCAGATTGCCAGCAATAGCCATTTTAGGATAGTTTGGGATTTGGTCTTCACTACTCCTAATGTTTCACAGCTTTAGGAGCTAGTTTTAGCGCTAACATGCTTTGTGAAATACTTTTAGAGCAAAAATTTAGGAGTCTTCAAAATCATCCCAAAATGCAGGACAATTTTGAAGTTGGAGGAGAAAATGACATGGGAGTTTTTCAACATACCCTAACTGTATTGAACCGGAAAAAAGGCAGACCTAGACAAGGCGAGCATTTGAAGTTAAAAAGTATGTAAACTGACCAATCGTTTCACTAGATAAGGCGCTTCTTTCTTGGCTGGGATCATTTAGAGCCCTATGAAGCTGCATTTTGGAAGTTCAAACTCAGGGGCACCATAGAAGTCCACTATATGGAGAGAAAACCTGAAATCTTTTCCCTCAAAAAACAATTTCTTTACAACTGAAGAAAGAAAGAAAGACATGAACATCTTGGGGTGAGTACATTATCTGTAAATTTTTGTTCTGGACGTGAACTACTCCTTTAAGATTATTTTGAATACGTTGCATGCAAGAATATAGCATGCAGCTGCCCTATATAAAATAAATATTATAAATTGCTGTAAACTGCAAAAACAAGGCAAATAATGTATGATTATGATTGCTGTCAAATTGCAAAGTTTAAAAAAAGTTTTTGGACAAAGTTGTTTTAATGCAATAATGCACAATGAACTTTAATGGCTTGCAATGATTTATGATACTATGATTCAAAAGTCTTGGGTCAGTAAGATTTAAATGGTTGTTTGAAAGTATTTCATGCTCACCAAAGCTGCATTTCTTAAATCAAAAATACAGTAAAAAGCTGTAATGTTGTGAAATAATATTACACTTCAAAACAACTGTTTTCTATTTAAATATATTTTAAAATGTAATTTATTCCTGTGATGCAAAGCTGAATTTTCAGCATCATTACGCCAGTCTTCAGTGTCGCATGATCCATCAGTGCTGCTCAAGAAACATTTCTTATTACTATCAATGTTGAAAACAGTTGTTAAAAACTGATGCATTTTCAGAATTCTTTGACAGAAAGTTCAAAAGAACAGCATTTATTTAAAATCAAAATCTATTGTAACATCATAAATCTCTTTACCGTCCCTTTTGTTCAATTTAATGCACCCTGGCTACAAAAAAGTATTAAATTCTGACCCCAAATTTTCATCCAGTACTTTATATTTTCTTAAATCACCACCGGCAGGTGAGACGAGTCAATTCTTGAACACTGGAATCACATGTTCCCCATCATTAATTAAGAATCCATCATTTAATCACATCTGAATGGAGGTGTAACCTCTCTAGTATGTTTGACTCCCTGATGGATAGCGGCAGCTACACCTCCACCCCCACTTCTTAAGCTCCGCCGCTACAAATTACACATGTCAAACAACGTGTTTTCTGTGTATTAGCTGCCATCCAGCTCCTGTGCACGACACAGACGGTGTTACCCAAAGTCATCCATCTTATGAGAACCACCTTCAGCCACAACTTTTGCGCAGAAGGTGACAACAGACAATAACATGACAAAAACAATAACAAAAGTAACCCAGGAACAAGAATCCAGTGAAAAACCATACACTGCGTGCCAAAACAAGAGCGCTCAATTATTTAAAATACTCCCAGCATCCATCTTCTTTTTGTGGTTTGAGACAAGCATTCAGCGGTGTATTGATTTCCCAAAAGGTCTGGAAGTCTGGATACATTCAGAGGAATACAAAGCAGGTCTCCGAGGATGGTTCGGAAGCACGTTCGCTCGCTTAAGAATACCACCCTTACTAATGACATGCGCCCCGAACAGGTTTTATTCAAGCACGATGCTGTGGATACAGTCAGGGGTGCTTTCAATTAGCACTTCAGAAAGTAGTAGCACTACTTGAGCAGCGCGTCTAGAAACTCCCACTTTTACAAATGCATCTTGACTCTAGGATGACAAACATTCTTCTTAGCTCCAGCTGGACTCTTCATTACAAAGCAACACTGGCGTGACAACTGAGGACAAAGCTACAGAGCCGGCCTGTATGTTTTGCAGTTGTTGTTTCTAATTAGCCGTCTGTGAAGACGAGTCGAGAGGACAGCGCTCCCTAAAGCAACTTCACATGACTTGAAGGATCTCTGTGAAGGAGCACCATTCAAGTGCCCAAAATGTCTCAAGATGATCAGCCTAAAATGATGAAGCTGGTATAATAATAATAATAATAATAACAACAATAATAATAATATCTGATCCTTCCCATCAGGCACAGCGAGTCTGTGCTCAAATTATAAGTTTGGCCCTGGGATGCAGATCTTCAGTGATTTATTATGCTGTCAAAATCCATCAGTTGTCACCAGATCAACGTATTACAGAAACTCGGAAGGAAATTATTCTGCTGTGGTGCGAGCCACCATCACACTGCAAAATTACAGAGGCGCAGTCGCACAGATGATGCTCAGGTGGTAAAATGGGTTGTTTTCTCAATACGGGTACAGTGTTATTGACAGCAAAGCCATCGTCACCTGTCATGTCAAGACGCAACCATTACATTTTCTCTGTTTACAGATTTGTGTACATCAGCTTACATTTCTGTACATCTTTCTTGCGGAGAACAAACTGTACGGCTTCTTCAGGATTTGACCCAGTTTGACTCAAAGTAGTAACACTTGTAAACATTCACTTTCCCGTCACACAACCCAAAGAGTGAGTATAAATCCAAAAACCGTGTAGGGACATTAAGCTAGTTACTCAGTTACAGTGACCAGGCTATTGCAGCACGAGAATTTCCCTTGAGAGTCACCCTGCGCTCTGGTCAATAAGCTGACAGACAGGCCTACGGGCTTAATAGCTTGTGTGCCACCTTCTATCACGAGGGTCATGCATTTAAAATTCGCTCAAGTAAAGTCAAGGGCGTAAAACAATTAAATACTGCAAAAATGAGCGCTTCAGCCAGGACTAGCCTGAGGCCGGTGTAAAAGTGTTTTGTATTGCATGTTGTTACTGCAAATTATGCTGATTAGTCACCAAGACAATGTCTTCTAGCTGGCTTAAAATAAATGGCTTTGCTGAATTTGCAAAAAAGTACTTCTGACTGCAAATCCTTGAAAGCATTATTAGACTTAACAACAACAACAACAATTTAAAAAGTTAATAAAACAACCTTTATTAGTAAACAAATTAATAAATACACAGTTTTTGAACAGTAAGATTTTGTTTTTTTTTAAATAAGTCTCTTCAGCTCACAAGCCTGCATTTATTTGATCCAATCCAATTTTACTATTTAAAAACCGTTTTCGATTTGAATATATTTTAAAATGTAAATTTATTTCTGTGATTTCAAAGCTGAATTTTAGTAGATTTTTTTTTTCAGGTTTCTTTGATGAATAAAAAGTTCAGAAGAACAGCATTCATCTGAAATAGAAATCCTTTGTAACATTATAAATGTCTTTATCAAAATAAAGCATCCTTGCTAAATAAAATGACTCATTTCTATAATTTCTTTCCCAAAAAGGGTATAATATTATTATTAAATCATTAATTACCAAAAATATATTATCTCAAATAAATGCAGATCTTTGGATTTTTCCATTTATCAAAGAATCCTGAAGAAAAAAAAAAAAAAAAAGTACCCAACCGTTTTAAATATTGATAATAATAATAATAATAATAATAATAATAATAATAATAATAATAATAATAATAATAATAATAATAATAATAACAACAATAATAATAACAATAATAATAATAATAATGATGATGATGTTTCTTGTGACACTAAAGAGTGCAGTAATGATGCAGAAAATTCTGCTTTAATCACAGGAATAAATTACATTTTAAAATATATTGAAATAAAGAGCAGTTATTTTAAATATTAAAAATATTTCACAATATTACTGCTTTTGTATTATGGATCAAATAAATGCAGGCTTGGTGAGCAAAAGAGAATTCTTTACAAAAAAAAAAAAAAAAAAACATTACAAATATTACTGTGCAAAAGCTTTTGACTGGTAGTGCATATAAAATGTTTCTATCAAATGCATTGCTAAAAATAAAAATTGACTGAGGTGGCATTTTGTGGTAAAGTGAGGCAAGTGCAAACGTTGGCAGGGCAATTCAAAATATGAACTACAGAAAAGAAAACCCGTCAAATATGACTTCTGGGAAGTGCACCAACCGAATATAAAGTGACAGTACTTTACAATTCCAGCTTTTTATGACATTTCACCAATCTCAAACTTTCCTTCATGGAATTTCTCACCAGCGACATTCCAGTAGACATGCACAAGTGAATTTTCCAGAGTTTGGGAAGAAAACCAGCCATATCTTGCTGCAAATGAGACAGGGATGACTATATAGCACAGACTGTAATTGGACGTGCCCTTGACCCCCATGAGTCATGTGATGTTACACAATGCTCATAAATCTGATAAGATTTCATTCTATAGCTAGAAGGTAAAGTGGCTGGGTATACCGGTCACAGGGTCATACAGCCTAATGAGGATGACAACTCGAGCTTATCAATCTGACAAACCCCCTAAAAACAACTATGTGCAGCTGACAAACAACCCCAGCATAAGCCAGTGAAAAATGAGCATTACACTGGTTGAAGCTTAATTAGGTTGGGAACCAAGTGCACTTTCTAATGCAAAAGTAACAGCCTTTTAACTCCCGAGAATAACCGACTTTTTGACAGCAATTACCCTCCAGACAGGAAGCGCATTTAACATGTCACAAATTAGACCAAACTGTACAAAATCCAAGCCAGTGGGTGACAGACAGTGTCAGCTGTCAACTCCTTAGAAGTTGTGTCTTGTTCTACTGTCCAAAGAACTGCCCATCTATCCATCCATCCATTCATCTGGATTAGCCCAACAATGAGCTCTCTGGG
The DNA here is from genome assembly GCA_036247105.1 of Cirrhinus mrigala. Taxonomy (NCBI): domain Eukaryota; kingdom Metazoa; phylum Chordata; class Actinopteri; order Cypriniformes; family Cyprinidae; genus Cirrhinus; species Cirrhinus mrigala. The sequence goes on from CM070016.1 coordinate 27,298,279, forward strand.
CTGCACTCAGGGAATGAAACCCAACACTGTCATTACTCCTTACAAGCAATATACTGGGAGATGAGGGCAGCCCGCCCAGAAACCCCATAGGACAAAGTGTTCTCTGTATTTAAGAGTATAAATTCACCTCTGCGTTACCCCCTACTGTGTTCATCAAAATATACTGAAAAGAACTCCAGAGACCAAAAAAAAAAAAAAAAAAAAAAATTGATTTGTAATCAAGAAAACTGTACCAATGGCAACCAAGTAGGCAATTAACACTTGACATGCTGTTTTATCTTCATCCATGAATTGGAATGAAAGAACGTGGTTAGAGGTTTTGGAGAGAAAGACACTTTGGCTCATTAATTATGTCTGTAAGTGGAGAGGTTTGTCCTTTTGAGGACAATTCAAGGTGGAACAACAACTATGATTTATGATCAGCAAAACAGAACTGTGCCACACAGCACAACTAAGACTGTCAATGACGACTGGCATCAGTGTAATATGAACTTGCCTATTGACTGGTGCAGTCTAATGAATTTAGACCATTTATACTGCCAAAATAATAAAATATAATGTCAAAAATAATAGCAATGCTTATGAATATTAATCATATATACTTATAATGCACATTACGTTTTTATTTTTGACATCTAATAGTCTTTTAGGTAATACTGTGACAAAAAATACAAACAAAAATACAATTAATATAACAAATAATAACATTAATATCATAAAGATTTAAAAATATGCATATTTGGTCGTTAAAAGAAAAAAAAAAAAAAAAACAATATCAGTCAAACTCAAACAACCACAGGAGTTGATAAATGCATAAACGCTCATAAGCTACATTTGCAAACACACTTGCCACCAGCGTTAGATAATTCTACCTGAAAGCATGAGAATTAGCGCTGGTTCCGCCCAAGCAATATCTAGATTGCATATAATTAGCCAAATTATCCATATACATCTGATTATACTGACATAAACCCCATATAACCTCTATATGCCACTCACACTTCATTCCATTCCAGTTTTATAGAGCATAATCAAATAAATAAACAAACCGAAGGACGAATAGACATAAATAGACTACGTTTGCAAATAATTGCGCAATAGGAAAAAAAAAAAAATCGTCGCCAGACCCTTTAAAGAAAGAGGGGAACTTTAAAAAAAAAAAAAAAAAATGAAGATAATAAATATATGGCTTTTTTTTTAAGAGTTTAAATCTGTACTCTAATTATATACCAATAATGAAATAATAATATCTTTAAAACAATCACAGGCATGCGTAACAAAGAAACTACATGCGCTTTAAGTCACTATTACTTTCAATGAAGTCCATCGACTTTCAAGTTCATTCAGTTCATTCTAAGCCAAAGCAGACCATTTTCTTCCGGAGATGAACTGGTCTACACAAAGAAAGTGCACTTCGCAAAAGCCTCTTCACACACCCATCTATCCCTCAATGATGAAGAGGACACATCTTACCGTCTAAATCCCTGAAAAGACGACGGCCACGACATCCGCGATTTCTTCAGACCCGGTCGGTGACCCGTATCCACAGCGTAGGTTCGGTCCATTTTCCCCGGTGCTTTCAGGTAAGCTATCAGTCGGTGTGTGTGAGAGAATATCCCGCTGTCTCCCCCTCTCGCTCTCTCTCTCTCTCCACTCACTGATGTGTACTGAGAGTTTCTGCGCTAGAGACGGTGAGACGGTGAGGCGGGCGGGCGGCTGCTGCCTCCGCAAATGTTCAGGAGGAGCGCGCGCATCATCTCCATAGTACTGATGCTGCCGGTCACTTTCCCGCTCAGCAGGAGTGACCGTTATTTTAAACCGTCAAACTGCCTGAGGAAAAGCGACTCTGGATAAGACGCCTCTAATATTCAGCACGTCACAATTTCACCTAAGACGACGAAGAACCATAATAACTGAGGTAAAGAATATAAGTTGGCAGTCAGAAAATATCATCTCTCTCTCTCTCTCTCTCTCTCACACACACACACACACACACACACACAAGCATATCGATGTAAGGCAATAACTACAACGACGATTCCACTTGAAGTTCATTTAACACGTTTTAGCGGAAAAAAAAAAAAATGCAGGAACACTAACGTATGCCTAAAAGTGGACAATAATATTTTCATAGTCTACACATTTAAAATTTAAAACCAAAAATATTGTTGATGGTTCATCTTAACCTTGGAGTATTTAAACGTTTTTGCCCAATAAAATAGTTTCTAGTCATTATCTGTCAGAAGCTGCGTTTCCATTACCCTTCAAATTGTGCAAACTGAAACTGCGAATTGAAAATACACCTAATATTTCACAAAACTGCAATGGAAACGTCTTTCACATTTACAGCTCACCTTGCATACATAAGTCACATGATCATTCTGTAATGTACTATAACCTAAACACCTCATATGTGGCCGCTTACACAAGCATCGACTACACAATGCTTGAATTAGGCCATTAATGGCACAATATGCAAGTTTGCCGCTAGATGGCGGATATTCAAAAAAAAAAAACAAAGAAACAAAGGTATAATTTGATGACGCCATGATTGTATGTGGAATACAGCCGAGGCAATCCACTTGGGCAGAAATCATTAATACATTGGCTCATCCAATTGAAAAGACTTACTAAAGTCACTGTAGTATGAAGCAGGGTGGGGCTGAAAGTCGTGGAAGCGAAACAAGGACGCTGAACGACTGCTAATGAAGGATCAGCGAGATACATGGCTCGGAAGCAGAGGAGCTTTTATTATGCCACAGTTGACCACTGCCACTTCTTCTGGTCATGTTTATGCAGATTTTAAAAGCACTGCATTAGAAACGAGTGATGGAAATGCCTAATTTCGCATAAAAATTCCTTAATTTGCACAAAAGTTGTTTTTTTTGCTCAACTGAGGTGGTATTTGAAAAAAAAAAAAAGGCTTAATGCGAATAATGGAAGATGGAAATACATTTGCCGAATAAATTATTATATGATTATATGATTAATATTCATAAGAATTATTATTTATTGACAATATATTTAAAAGTTATTTTGGCAGCATAAATGTCTAAATTCATTATAAATGCAACCCAGAACTCTCTTACACGACTGCGTTCCCAAACAGCAGGCATCCTCCTACAAAAGCAATGGCCGCATTTATTATTTCGTCAGCTCGCTCTGAGGCGCAAGTAATGTATTATATAGACAATAAAACTATTATATTCAGTGGCTTTTCCAACTTTTCATAGTGATATTTTGTGTCAGTTTATCAGGAAGTGACAATTTTGTTCTCTTTGACTCGTTCGACGGAAGCGGTGCTTATTCGCAAATGTTTCATGCAATATTCCCTTTTTGCACACAAGTTAAATGCACAACTTTGGATGGAAACCTGCCTACTGCTTAAAAAGAATCAACTAGTGAAGTGGATTTACTTATTCTAAAGTTAACAAAAGTTATCATGTGCATTGTAATGTTCGAAGTGGATGATTTTAAAACTATCAGTGAATTCATAAATTTGTACAAACTTACCTTTATGCTGGGGAAATACAAACGGAAGACAAGACAATGAGCACAGCGTTGAAAAGGGGAGCTACATAAGGTCTATAAATTCCATCTACCTCTGACTAGCAATAGTATGTGCAAAAAAATCATGAGTATTTGCTCGTTTTTCAGACTATACAAATATAATCAGTGTGTTTTATGCCAACAGTAGAAAATATCAAAACAAGAAAGAAAGCTGCTATTTCATGCCGCTATTAACTAACATTTTCCACCAACTTTGTGGGTGGGCGCTTGAAACCAAGTTTTCTTATGCAAATTAAAGTTTACTGTAGGCTGACTGATTTTCATAAGTTGATAAGTTCCATGATTGAACTGAATAATGGATATAGGTCTGGTAGTGCAAATCAAAGCGGTTATTGGTTTAACACTTACGTGCGGTTTGTGCTCTGCGAGCTTGGGAAGATAGAAAATGGAAATCATTTTTGCAGGTATGAATCTGCATTTGTGAGTCAGACAAGTAAACCTTTCGAGGGAATAAAAAAAAAAGAAAAAAAAAAAAAAGACTACATTAAATCTGATGCCACTGGGTATGGGGATGTCGTCAATGATACTGATAATCCAAACAAATGCTTTGTGGCTTGTGGTAAATAATGTTATGCATCAAATCAAAATTTACAAACTGACCTTCAGTGAGCTAGACCAGAACATGTCTCAGGGTGACTGACTAGTCATCCAACCACTAAAGTAGTCAGGTGTCAGGTGAACATGACTCTAAGTCAACTATACATGGCGATAGCCAATTTTTGCGCATCCCTAATACTGCACAAAACCACGTGAATAATCTGCATAATTGAAGAACGTGCAAATGCAGAGCTATGGTTTACGTCACGCTACCCAAAGAATAAAACTGAGAAAATGAGTTTTTTATGCTTTACATGGAGCGTGACGCATGATCTATTTATCACAGGCCAAAGCATGCACAAACTTCTAAATGAATCCCAGATGTATTCACATACCAAGGGGCAGAATATGACTCACCAGACATAAAAATTGTATTCCGGTCCACGGCTGATTCAGGCTGCTGATATTGCCACTCCAGCACAGCATGGCTTCGGAAAGAGACAAATTCCTATTTTCATATGACTGTGACAGTATGAACCTTTTCTGACATGCTGTATCTAGAACCCCCCCTCCCTAAAAATCAGTTAAGGTCAGCCATAATGGAGGTGTTTAGGATACCTAATGTAGACGTAAAACTGCATGTTTCAGCAGTATCAGTGTTGAAGCTGATTTAAAGAGTCACAGCGTCACTAACAGGCTGGCCAACGAGCCAATCAGCAGCAGAAACGGCAGGCAAAACGTGTTAGCATGTTAAAGAAATTCAGTGACAGTTCGGAGCACAACTTAAATGAATTATAAATGAACCATGCTTGCCACCAAAACCAGATAATATGTGCAGGAAACTTCTTTAGGAAAGGAGAACAAATCTCTTCTGGCGCTTGTATAGGTCAGAAAATCTGTAATGCAATCACAGGAAAGTGCGTCAGGTATTCTATTAATTTCACTTTATAGGGCAAATGACTTACTGTATGATTTATATGACTTGTGATCATTGTGACATTTAAACTGGATGTCTGTGATTCAGAAGCTGACAGGAAATTACTTTCTCATTCCCAACAACGCGAAGAGGTGTTTTCTCTGCGGGCGACGCAAGAGAAGACCTTTTTTGAAAAAAAATAAATAAATAAAAAAAAAATAAATCTGTCCTTGCTTCTAAGCAGCACTTCCATCTTTTCATCTAACCTTGTAAACTATTAGACGTTAATGGAAGGAGATTGTACCCAGTCAATAAGGTCTGATTGAATCCTGCCACACTAAAACACTACATCAGCGCACGACTAGTTCGGCCTAAAAATAAAATGCAGCTCCAAGATGACGCGGCTTTTCAATGAACAGCCACAGGAGGAAATTGATTGTGAATGGCAGGGTGCCGCTGATTTCTCTGTGTTATAGAATAAGGCCGTATTTGACACATGCATGCATTTATGCTGCCAGCTCATGCAGAACGTCACTTATTTGTTAAACCTACGCAAAATCTTTAAAATGCAAGAACTTGCACTACAAACATAAAGTCACCACAGCTGATGAAATATTCATGATGCTGATACTATATTGGCCTGATAAAACTCTGTACAACAGTACTGTATGTGAGACTTCACGTCCTTATCAACATCTAAACCCTAAACAACCTTCTCTAAAAATGCAGAGTGTTACAGCTGAAATGCAAGCCTTCAGATCAACTATACAGATGAGGTCAAAAGTTTACATCCCCCTTTTAGAATCTGCAAAATGTTAATTTTACTAAAATAAGAGGGATGATACTAAATGCATGTTGTTGTTTATTTAGTACTGCCCTGAATAAGATATTTCACATAAAAGATGTTTACATATAGTCCACAAGAGAAAACAATAATTGAAATTACAAAAATGACCCCGTTCAAAAGTTTACATACACTTGATTCTTAAAACTGTGTTTTTACCTGAATGATCCACAGCTGTGTTTTTTTTTTTTTTTGTTTAGTGATAGTTATTCATGAGCACTTTCTTTGTCCTGAACAGTTAAACTGCCTGCTGTTCTTTAGAAAAATCCTTCAGGTCCCACAAATTCTTTGGTTTATCAGCATTTTTGTGTATTTGAACCCTTTCCAGCAATGACTGTATGAGTTTGAGATCCATATTTTCACACTGAGGGACTCATATGCAACTATTACAGAAGGTTCAAACGCTCACTGATGCTCCAGAAGGACAAACCATGCATTAACAGCCGGGGGTTAAAACTTTTGAACAAAATGTGTAGATTTTTCTTATTTTGCCTAAATATAATTTTTTCCATTTAGTACTGCCCATTAGAGGCTACAGAAGATAATTACATGTTTCCCAGAACACAAAATAAGTTCAATTTACTCTGAGCTTCAAATTCAAAAAGTTTTCACCCCCCGGCTCTTAATGCATGGGATGTAAACATTTGACCTCAGCTGTATATTTTCAGCAATAATGGCTGAAATAAAGCCAATTGTATTAATAATAACCATTTCCAAACACCGTTTACAAATTAAGGCTCCTTACTGGATTAATACAAGTAAACATTCTCAAAGTCATGCCTTATGTGAAAAGTTGCACACAACTTAAGTTACAAACTAACAAGCCCATAGTGTAAACTTTACATCCCATTTTAAGCAAGACTATAAAAACACCAATGCAACCTTACCCTGAATATTGGGAGTGGGCTTTTTTTTTTTGCCTGTGAGCAACCACCCACAACACCCACAAAGCTCTGCGCAGGCAAGCAGCACTCATGTTGTCGTCAGTAAATGTGAAAATCAAGTGTGAACTAGTATCGCCTAACAGCGAGGACTACAAAATTCAGAAAACGCAAGTAAAATTCAGATAAACGCCATTGTATTTTGCTGTGGATACCTTAAAAGAAACTGATCTTAAGCCACAGATTCTCTTTCATCCATCTGCTTGCGGCCCTGGAGAGACACCCTTCAGCTGTGCCTCTTTAAAGAGTCCATCAAAGAAGGAACAGGCTGCATGGATGATAAGTGACAGAAAAACAGCGATAGGGTGACATTGGACAAAATGTCAAAGTGTGTTCTAATCTAGCCCTCCCACCAAAAGAACTTCTCACTCTAAACAGGATTTTCGAGCTAGTAGTGAAGCCAATCTTTCCAAAGCCAAAGCAGTCGATTTTATCGGCATGCCCACTTCATTCTTACATTTCTATCATTGGCAATGATGAAACACCACAGCTGAGAAATATCCGAGTGTTTTTACAAAGACTCCCACAATGTTTTCTTCACAAATGACCTTGTGGGTTGGGAAAAAAAAAATGTGGTGCAGAAGAGATGAAATGATTTACAACCAATTATTTTTATGTTATGACGGATAGCCGGTATAATTGTTAATACTGAAAAACAATATAGAACAGCAATCAGAATTTACATGCTGCAGGAAAAACCATTTAGAATCAAATGATAATGAAAAAACATAAGCCTTCATATTTCCATTCAATGATTATATTTACAAGATGAACCCATATGAAATGCCACAACAATGTTATATTTACCAGTAGGAAGTTTGGGATTTCCTTTGAGTGCCAATTTTCCAGTTTAGGGAAGTCAATTAAAATTTAGATTTTGTCATAATTTAGTTGCAATTGAGACTGAATGAATTTAATTAGCATGCATTTTGTGTACTGTTGAAGAAAAATCATTTTCATGGCCCACTAGAAGTTCTGTTGACTATAACTAGCTTTTATGGTTAGTAGAATAAGTTACAAAGAAAAAATAAAACAATGTCCAATGTCCAGACACTGAAATTTCAGCTCTCAAAAATTATTCCCAAATGTGACCCTGGACCACAAAACCAGTCTTAAGTACCACAGGTATATTTGTAGCAATAGCCAAAAATACATTGTTTGGGCCAAAATTATCGATTTTTCTTTTATGCCAAAAATCATTAGGATATTAAGTAAAGATCATATTTCATGAAGATATTTTGTAAATTTATTACCGTAAATATATAAAAACCTAATTTTTGATTAGTAATATGCTTTGCCAAGAACTTCATTTGGACAACTTTAAAGGCAATTTTCTCAAAATTTTGACTTTTTTTTCCTATACTTATATCTCAGCCAAATACTGTCCTATCCTAACAAACCATACATCAATGGAAAGCTAATTTATTCAGCTATTCAGATGATGTTCAAACCTTTATGACTGGTTTTGTGGTCCAGGGTCACAAATTATGTTTTCTGGAGCTGTAATTCAGTACGCAGACATTATTATACCACAAAACCAGTCTTAAGTAGCACAGGTATATTTGTAGCTATAGCCAAAAATATATCGTAACATGTTCCATGAAGATATTTTGTAAATTTCCTGCCGTAAATGTATCCATACTTAATTTTTGATTAGTAATATGCATTGCTAAGAACTTAATCTGGACAACATTAAAGGTGATTTCATCAATATTTAGATTTTTTTTCCACTCTCAAATTCTAGATTTTCAAATAGTTGTATCATCCAAATATTGTCCTATCCTAACAAACCATAAATCAATGGAAAACAGCTTTCAGATGATGTATAAATCTAAATTTCCAAAAATCGACCGTTATGACTGGTTTTGAGGTCCAGGGTCACATATAGATTCATCTTCATTCATGCTACAAAAGTTAATCTTTTTCTTTTGTTTTTTACTTTACATCAATGACAGACCACAGCAGGTTTTATGTAAAAAGCAACGCCGTCTCTTTAAAAGCTGACACACATGACACACATCCGATTTTCTCCTAATTCTTTATGGTCATTTAGCACTGTATAACTCATTTAAGACTGTTTACAAGGAAACCAGCCAAAACCGCACATCTTGACATAATTGTGCATTTTTGTCTGTTGGACTGCTACTGGCGCGTTGTATGCGTACAGCTAAACACGCAGACTTTCTCAAACGATAACGGTTAACTCAATTGATAATTTTCATCCAGTGTTTGCACCAAAAGTTATGACCAATAACATTGGGCCTAACCTTCCCAAAAACTAGGGATGTATGATATTGGGATTTTGCCAATATCCGATATGCCGATATTTTTCCATCTAATTTTGGCCAATACCGATACAGATATATATCCTTTTGTTCAGAAAGTTTGTTTTAACAATAACTTATTTGTTAGGATTAAATAAATAGTAATGAGTAATTAACATTCAACCCCTTCTTTTTCCATCAGGAGGCTAGCATTATTTATGATCTGAATTTTGTGAATTCAGTTCATTTTTGCCATGTTATAAGCCAAGCTTCGGATGCTTTCACTTTCTAATTCGCAATCTGAAAACAACATTGCAAAACAAAAACAAAAAGAAAAGTAAAACTAAACTGGGTGACCTTGATGGTGCTTTGCATGTTTTTTTGTTTTGTTTTGCTTTTTTTTGCACAAGAAAACCATGTGGGACACGAACAGGACATACTTCATCGCTACAACTTGTTAATTCGTTCCTATGATTTATTAACTTATTAATTTGTAAAATGAGGGAACAAATTAATGTAGTATTAACGAATTCTTAATTTATTGCCACAAAATCTTTTATTTCCCACCCGCAATTTATCACAGTAAGAGATACGAAAACACGGATTAAAAGTGAATGACAAGAAAATAAACCTGTGAAACTAAAGGGTGAGACGGTGAGGATTGGGAAAAGAAAAATATTACGTTTGTGGCAATTCGTGACCAACTGGCAATACAGAACACTTTTTTTTTTTTTTTTTGCACAAGAATACCAACATGTTTACCTTCTCTGGTTTAACAAGCAATCTTTTACTCTATTTGAAAACCAAAACCTCCACCATCGTTTCCTCAATATTCACATCATTTCTGCCATCACCACCGCGCTCGTGCTGACACTGCAAACACAAACCAGGCTCTACACCCGAAGCGCTCACACCGAAAGCGCCTCTTCGCGTGATCAGTAAAATCTGACTCGGAGTAAATCTGACTCTGCCGCTGCTGCCACTACACGTGCTATTGCAAGGTCTCATTCTGTATGTGCATTCTCAGTTTAAATGCAGCGATGCAAAACAGTGAATCTACTCCTCATTCAGGTAAAACTTTGCTTCAAGAATAAGCCACACTGCTGACATGATCTAATCCCTAGCACACTCTCAGCAAATGCGAGTTAACATATTCCTCTTATCGGCAAGACATATCGGCATAATTTTTCGTATCAGGCATATACCGATATTTACATTTAAGGCCATTATCAGCCGATACCGATATCAGTCGGATAATATTATGCATCCCTACCGAAAACTCTCCTCCAGATTCACAAACGCTTCGTAAACGTCCAATTTGATAGTTAAACGTGTATGTTAACGAATTCCAATCATTCGTACGTAGGGTGCTCGTGCACGCTCATTCACAATTAGCATAATCCCCGCCTATGAATTACAGCTACGCAAATTGCGTGTCCAGGTACGCAGTGGAATATCCTGGTCTACTTTCTCAGGTTTGACTCCAGTATATTGCATAAGTGCAAAAAAGATGAATAGGCCATATGCCTAACAATAAATATTCAATAACGTGTGTCCACCAAGGAAGTTGAAAAAGTTGAAAAAAGAAAAGTTGAAAGCCAGTTGGAAAAAAAAAAAAAAAAAAAAAAAAAAAGTCAGTCCCTCTTCTTAAAACGACCAGCTGGTGGGGCTTGAAATCCAGCTCTGACGCTTTAGTTACATGATTTGGAATAGGCCATCCACGGCAGCAACGTATTGCTAGCATCTCATTTTAAAGAATTTTACTTAATATAAAAAAAGCAGTAACCAGTAATATTTACTACTCCATTGTTGTAGGCAGTCGTTGTAGGAATGGTTGGTCGGTATTTGTCCCGCCCCTCCTCTATTTATGGCTAAGTAAATAGTGACGGTGGCGAGCGCTTCATTTTAAAAGCTATCAACACTGCTACAAAACATCCAAAAAAAAAAAAAAAAGGCAAGGGCAAATGAACTCGTAATTATTGTGGCAGTGCATCAAAATTCAGTGTCATCACTTTGTCAAAAAGAACACAATGTTTTAGGGACCATTTACACATGGTAGGGAGCAGGTGTATATTTCTTTCGTACCAACTAACATTTCGAAAATACGAACTTTTTCTTGAATTTTAAAATTTACGTCAAAACGGCTTTACAAACGATTTACACCAAACACTTTTTTCTTTTTTTTTTTTTTTTTTTAACTGGCCCAGACCAGAGTTGCCACTTTGCAAACAAATTAGTACAAAAACAATTCAAGGCATGTGTGCAACCTGGCCATACTCTTTCCTCAGGCCAGATGAATATGATTGGTGGGCCAGATTGGGAACTGAATAATTTACTGAATTTTACGGAATAATACTTTAGTCACGTTTATTATTTAGCATCATCCTGTGGCAGCATGTGCATGAGCATCCTTTTAAAACTTCTCACCAAAGAAATTAAATATTAAAATATACTTCAACATGTCAAGTAGTAATTGCATCTTCCAAACTCATCCGCATCCCATTTGCATCTTAAAAACTGCACAGTATGACCGATGCGGTCACTGATAATGTCCATATTTTATGCATCCACACAAAAGGCATTTTTGCTCACCTGCCGGCATCAGCAGATGTGATGGCGATGAGCGGGGGAGTGCGTAGTGCCAGAGTGGTGGGACGGGCAATCGGCTCAGTCTCTTTGCTGTTCCAGTCATGTTGCTCAGCTTGCCGGAAGACCAACGGAGGCAGCTGCAGGTTCCGACTGGAACGTCTGCGCACTTGGAAGAGCTCCACGCCTGGAGCGGCTCCGTCCTCTGCCTCTGCTTCTGGGTACTCCGGGGACCCATCGCACACCTGGCAAAACACAAACACAAACTTACCGTTTATTAGCGTTCGGCCGTTCACAGAGCTGTGTGGAATAGATAATGCACAGACTGGGCAGGTGTTGCATACACGGCCCTACAGAAATGTCTTGGGCTTATGATAGTTTGAGTTGTATTCATATAAATGTGAAGGGGCAGGAAACTTCACACACACACAGACTTTCTAGATCAACCAGTTGTCAGTAGCAAATCAAATAGGGAAAATGAGGCAAGATACATGCAATGCATCAGTTTGCGTCATGTGCCGTTTTCTGAGACATTTCAGTTTCTACTCACAGAAATTTCTCAGAATCTCTCAAAACGTGCTCTGTGGAAAGCTTTTACCAAATCTTCATATTTTTCATGTAAATCAAAATCAAAGCATATTACAAATAAGACCAAAAGCACATGTGCTTGCATGTGCTTGATGCTGTTATTCTCAGCCGTGATTACAGAAATATAGCATTTTTCATCATTTAATGAACCATTTAACTAAACAAAGGGCGGTACAATGATGTAGATGTGCGTTACCAATATTATGGTCCTAAAACAGGACCATTTTTACCAAGCAAAATCTGATTTTGGGGTGAAATACGACCTGGATTTCTTCTTGACGGGCTTCATGAGATTCATCCTAGTGTATAAATAGATTTGTAGAAAATGAGCTGGTGGTTATAATGGAGGCATGACCCCGAGATGAATTCCCAAATTAAGTAAATTAATTTCTTTAAAGAGTATGTCAAACCTCTTGGGGCTATGAATCAGTCTAAATTTAATTAGTGCAGTAAGAGTCCTTCCTTGTGCATTCTGGTAAAGATTTTGGAAATATTTTTTTAAGTAAAAAAAAAAAAAAAAAGCATGGTCAAGTGTGCAACAAATACACTTATGAAGCAACATATCTTGTCATTTTTTGGTACCGCACTTGCTGCCTCATTAATAAGCCACATTTAATATTTTTTCTAAAGAGAGGCACTTAGTTTAGCTTTCGAAATGGCTTTCTAATAGTTTAGCTTTCTCATAATGTCCAAAAATGAGCAAAGCAAGCAGAAAATTGCCAAAAAAGCTTGTGTTTTCTGGGCTTACAATTATTAATTATTAAGATGTCTAACTGTCATGCATCATTTATGGGACCCTTTAGAAGCGATCGGTTAACAAAGGAAGACAGTGACTGACAGTAAAGAGGAGAAACATACAAAAAAAAAAAAAAAAAAAAAAAAAACACAATATTCACACACATATATACAGTACAATACATTTTATTCCCCTGGTACACTCTCTGACACCCACCAGCAGCTCTGGAGAATCACCTAATAGGCTGTGTTTACATTACTAGCGCTCTATTCCAAAGAAGGGAACTGATATGTGCGCAGCATCCATTCACGGTGCGTGTCCCAAAGGGACTGTTGAACTGTGCCGCAATGAGATGGAAAACTTGCTGTCAGAGGAAAGGTAACGAAGCCTCTGTGTTTTGCATTTCCCAAGCTGCTACTTTATTAGCATAAGTAGCACGTCAGTGTAAACACAAAACTTATAAAGAGCGGTTTCCGTGGAAAAGAGACGCTGTCGTTAATTTGCATTTTGCATGGCTTCATTTGCCCATGTGCTTGCACACAAAACTTAATATTTCAAGCTCTCACTCTCTCTATTAACTGGCCCAATAACATAATGCATTCATCATGACAGCATGCAAAGCAAAAGTATCAAAACAGCTATCAAATTAAAGCTCACCTCTATTTTCCCTTTTTGCAATAAGTCTCTAATGCACAATTCATTATTATATGAGTAGTTTGACTCATCCACTGAAGCCTGTGGGCATGTTGAAAGCCGTGGCCCCCAGCACAAAGCATCAAGGGCTTCATTTATAGTCTAAGCAACATCTCGCACCGAAGGCACATAAAACGCGTCCATGTGACTAAATAAGGGGACGGAATTAGCGTAAGAAGCGCGGTTGGTTGGCTGTCTGGAGACAGACGGCACAATATCACGAAAATTGCAGAAACACAATAAGAAGATGCACGGCGTTATTATAGAGTCAGAGTCACGTTAGGAGGAGCGGGTGGGAGACGGGGGGTTTAAAATAGTCTTTCAAAGCGGCTGTGGAGATGCAGATCACAGCGATGGTTTGAATGGCACGGCGCGCAGCGGAACAAAAGGAGTGAACCCTCCACCTGCGGCTCTCGGCAGAACGCGGCACTTTGTTCGGCGAGAAAACACAGGAAGGGGAATGTGAGGCTAATTTCAACTATTTGCCAGATATATTCTGGGAAGAAAAAGGAGGCAGAGGTTATCACTTGGGCGTGGGCTTGAACGGTTTGAACATCTTGCTCTGGACAATGGAGCATGACTCACGCTTGAGAGCTACTAAAAGCTAGATTGACTGAAAGGCCTAAAAACAACCAGGACTGATCGATAGATGTTTATAAAAACAGATCTGACTGAGTTGGTCATGTTCAGAGCTGGAAAATACTTCACATTAATTCTAGATTAATATAATAAACGCCACTTAACTATTTTAGCATTTTATTTCATGGTAAAATGAAATTGGAAATGAAAATTTAATTACGAAACGTATAAAAATACTTATCAGACTCTCAATGGGGAATCGTTTCAGCACTGCAGCTGGAATTGCCAAATTTTGTCAAACATGTTAGTAAAATAGTGGTATATCATCATGCTTAAAGAAATAAGTTATTCCTTATGGTGTATTGCTTTAAGTAACCAGTGAGTTTATATACATACACACTATCGGTCAAAATTTTGAGGTCAGTTAAGTTACTGGTGTTAATCTGGCTCCTGGTGCTAATTTTCTTAATTATACAACAAACCCTATTTAACTGGCAGCATTCCTCTAATTTTCCATTGAGATAGTAAGATGGCAGGCCGCTCTAAGGTGACTGAAACCCTGCAACAGGAGGTTGTCCAGATAAATGCCAAAGGGATGACCCTTTTCAGTCATTCAAGAGAAGTTGGTTGTTTCAAATCTGTGATTTCTTGAATATTGCAGTTTTACAATGACACTAATTCAAATCCCCCAAAAAGGCTGGTCATCCATGTAAGACAAATGCAGAGGAAGACAGGATAATGCAGAGACTCAATTGGCAATCGGCTGAGCACTGCAGGTGGAATTGCCAAATTTTGCCAATTTTGTCAAACATGATAGCAGAACAGTGGTATACCTACAGCTAATATTCCTATATATATATTATATATATATATATATATATATATATATATATATATATATATATATATATATATATATATATATATATATATTTTTTTTTTTTTTTTAATATATATATTTGTTTATTTATTTTTTATTTTTTTTCTTTCCCCAACTAAGATGATCATTTTTATATTGAAACTAATGAATCCTTAACTTTGAAATCAGTATAATCAACTTTTTGCCTTTTACAAAGAAAAATTTGATTCAAATCACAACAAATCTGATAAAAGAACAATTGAAATATTGTTAAAAATTTAATTGTTCTTGATTAACCTCTAAAAATTGTTTTAATAAAATAGCAAAAATATATATTTACACTGAAGATGTAAGGGAAAGCATGATAGGTCAATATATCCCTTCTAATTAAATTATTACTGTGTTGCGGTAGGGACAATTTGACGAGAGGACAAATATTCCAAAACCTTCTGAAAATACAATATGAGAATTAACTCCACAATTACTAGAAATGTTTATATACAATTTGCAAAACATACACATTTTTTGGAAAAGGCTTTTTTTGAAGACGTTTTCCAACTGACTTTGGACCAATTCTGTAGAATGGCCCATGTATGGATGCATTAAATTGATCAAAAGTGACTGTTAAAAAAAAAAAATTTTACATTTAAAACACTCAACTCAATGTCTAATAAATGCTATTCTTTGAAATTTTCAATTCATCAAGGAATCCTGAATTTTTTTTTTTTTTTTTTACAAAAATTTAAGCAGCTGTTTTTAACATTAATCTGAAATGTTTCTTGAGCAGCAAATCAGGATTTCTGAAGGATCATGCGACACTGAAGACTATTTATACTATGAAAACTCAGCTTTGCATCACGTAAATAAATTACATTATAAAATATATTCACACAGAAAACAGCTATTTTACTTTGAAATAATGTTTCTCAATATTGACATTTTAATTTTTGACCAAATAATAGCAGCCTTGTTGAGCCTTTTAAAAATTTTAAAGATTCTTACAGACTAAACTTTTAACATTCACACAGTTAAAAATGGCTTTTTTTTTTTTTTTTTTTTTTTTAATTGTTCTAAATATTAGTTCATATCTAGCATATGATGGGATGCAACCAAAATGCTTTTTCTTGCATTAAATGATACGGCTCCTTTCCGGCCCAGATGGTAAATTAATCATAGGTGTACCATTGCTCTCTGCAAATGTTAAGCCTCCTGAATTGGCTTGCAGTGGGAGAACACGGCCACCTCCGTCACTGGAGGATGAGCTAAAATATTCATGTCGTTTCACAGTAGCTACTTTCGTTTACAGTCATTGACTGTATATTAAAAGAGCCAGTAGTCACTCAGAGAGACCAAGATGGTTCTCTTTACACCAAACGGCCTTGACTCACTCAATAGGGCTGCAAGGCAGATGTCGTTTTGTGCAAATATTACATCTAATTGTGTGCGTGTATACACAATTTACGCCATTAGCCTGCTCGTCCTTCACAGAGCAGACAAACACGGCCCTATTCCTCAGTGTTATTTATCCCTTGCTGGATGGCCTGAGTGTGTTTCAGAAAGTGAAAAAAAAAAAAAATATCAGGATACATCCATCCAGTGTGTGAAGTATTACAGGGTTCAGGGAATAAATCAGCTGTTTCATCACTCATCCATCAGTCGAGGTATCCCGGGAGTTACAGGAGCCCGTGTGCAACGGGAGAGATCGGATCAGCACAGCACCGTTGTTCGCCGTTCAAAGGCTGCTCCTGTTAATAACGGAGAAGCCATTTACAAGATTAATCTCGCAGATCAGACGGCATGAGTTATCTGTTGACTTTTGCTAAGTCCTAACCTTCTCTTAGATGCCTTGATTGACTCTGTAAAGACGAATTGCTTAATTTTCTTGAAAGAGGCATTTTCATTACTTTTAAAGTCAACATGAAAATGTTTGCTAATGTTTTACTTTTGCAACATGCAATAAATCCAAGTACAAAGGGATATTCGATGAGAAAACAAGCATGATTTTATCCACTGGAAGCTGAATTGAGAAGACAAAAAGCATAGTACTAGGTGTAGTACTAATTTTCACAGTAAAACTGATAGTAAATTTAGAAACGGCAAGTAATGCATGGGGGTCATTCCGTGTCAAAACAACCAAATTTCAAAAACTTCCCCGGCTCAAATTTTAGATTTTGCTCATTTTTTTTTCTTAATAAATATAGACATGTATAATGATGAAAGCTAAAATATTAAATGTCATGGATGAATATTTACTGAGTAATCCACTATTTCGCAGAGGGAGGTGAAAATGGCAATTTTCATCTGAAATTCAGAGTCAAGTTTCAGGGGGGTAGAAATAACTTCGGAAAGATGGCAGCATCATAATGTTATTTTTACAGAGAGATTAGTAGTTATATTAGTAAAATCTGTCGACTTTAAAAAATGTTGGGTTTTTTTTTTTTTAGTTTTTCTCCAATGTTTGCATGCCTGTAACTCGAGAAGTGTTGAACAAATCTTAATGCCCTTTTAGATACTGGGTCTTAACCAACTTTCTTTTTGGCATCAATTTTTAAGGTCCTATGAGATTTGGTTCCAGAGATATTGGAAATTCTTTTGGAAATTTTTTTATTTTAAAGAGGAATGTCTGAAGAACAAATAATGTTAAAACTAAAGATGCATCTCATTTCTTTGCCAAGACAACTGTATTGAATATACCAGTCTGAGTGCCATAAATATTCCATAAAGTTTGCATGCCTATAACTTAAGTAGTATTTATGATATCGCAATATGATTTTAGATTCCAACTCTTCGTAAAATTTTCTTTTGGATTCTTCATTTTCAAGGGCCTACATCATTCAGTCCCAGAGATATGGTGATCTCAATGGGGCTCCATGTCCAGATAGTTGAATATTACCCATTTTCAGTGGTCGAAAACCAATTGTTGGTCACTTTGTATGCAGCCGATGCTTATTTTATTTAAAGAACAATGTCCAAAGAAGAAACTGTATCTCGCTTCCCTCTATCAAAACAATTGTATAGAACATTTCATATTGTTTTCAAACTGACTCAGTGAAAATGCGTTCACTTTAACAATATACTCCTGGAGCCATATTGAATTTCCAATATTTCTGGAACCGAATCTCATGGAACCTTACATATTAAGATGCCAAAAGGAAAGTTGGTTAAGACCTAATATCTAAAAGGGCATTAAGATATCTTAAATTCTTAAGTTACAGGCATGCAAACTTTGTAGAAAAACTTGAAAAGTGCCGTTTCCCCATTTTTGAATGGTCACCATTGGCACATAATGCAACAAAGATTGCTAAAGTCAATAGATTTTACTAATAGAACTAGCAAATCTCTGTGTAAAAATAAGATAATGATGCTGCCATCTTTCTGAAGTCATTTTTACCCACCTGTAACTTGACACCGAAATCTAAGGCAAAAATTGCCATTTTGACCTCACTCTACAAAACAGTTGATTACTCTGTAAATATTTATCAATGACATTTAATATTTTGGCTTTCATCACTATACATGTGTATCTTTCTTCAGAAAAAAAATATTAGCAAAATCAAAAATTTGATCGAGTTGACACAGAATGACCCCGGAAATAAACATGCGACAGAAGTAGTATTTTCTTGTAAAATGTGTTCCAATAATAGATGCACTAATGACTGCAAAATTCAAATATTGCAAAAACAAATAAATATTCATTGGAATAACCAATAAATTGTGGAATGTGTATTGAAAAAGCAGTAGCTCATGTCGACTTGATAATGCAATTGTTATTTGATTGATTCTGGGTCTGTGTTATTCAAGGATAATCGATCCAAGTCAGTGTTTTCCCTTGGGAATCACATTCTTGGACACACACACGATTCAGGCCTTAAAAACCATGAGGGGCGGCACGAGGGTCCTCAGCTGTAGAGGAAAACTACTTGAACCCGCAGCCACGTGACTCAGTTCGATATCTACATGAAAGGCTGAGCCAGAGAACATTGTCTGACAAAAGATAAATAACCTTGAGTTCTCCCTCTCATCAGTTGCAATGATCGCTCTCCATGTCGCTTCTGCAGTTCCTGCGACCTATAGATTCCTGCTTGAATTGTAATTAAGCGCCCCATCATTCTTTTGGAGGAAGCTCTGATGTCGAACGTGTAGTTTATCTTGAATCAATCAGAATCGCAGGCTGAATGAACTTCCCCACAAATGGAGAATGCTAATCGGTGCATCGCGATGGCTTTGATAATCACGCTCTGGCGTTTCTCACTCGTGTTTCAAAATGCGCATGTTATGATGTTAACGTGGAATCCAATTATGCAAATGTGTTGCATTGCCGGATCCGTGTGACCATTCGGATATTTTATCATTCGGCACTCCTGCTTGACAGAGACTAAAACTTTCTGGCCCAAAAGCATTTTTTTTTTATCTCCAAGCAGTCAAAGTGCTAAATGGATTTGGCAGTACAGATTTAAACATGAAATGTGAAATGCAACAATAATGGTTTTGCAACTACAGTCTGGAACAGAGGACGTGTACGGAGATTTCATTCTTTTATCAAAGAATTATGACCTTAATACACACACTTATATAATCAAAGGCAGCTTAGGAAGAGCAAAGAGAGATAGTCAATGAAAGAAATGTCATAAACTGGCATGTGTCTGCATTAATTTAGACCAGTGTAATTATTGCAGGGAATATTTGCTTAGTATGAAAGAACAAAATTGTTGCTGCTAAGATGATAAACAAAACAATGATTTGTAGGGGCGTAATGATGCATTAATATGGATTGATACATCAGTCAAATGACTAATGATATGATACATCAATGCAGTGAATACATTTATATATAAAAAGGTCAAAAAAAAAAAAACCAAATGTGAATGAAATTCAAGTATTGGAAGCAGTGCAACTCACCAGTTGGCTGGTAACTTTTTCTGTAAGACTGTTGTAATTATATAAATATGTAATCGGATGCACCGTGTGCGTCACAGTGAAACACTGATCTTTTCACGCTTCGCAGTAAATACTGCTCCACATGAACTCCATCTCTGCAAATGCTGCGAGTTTGATTTTGCTCATGACATGCATTTGAAAATTAACATATGCCAAACATCTTCCCAAGTTTGTAATGAAAACGGCTCATAAATCTGCTGTTAATAAAACAGCCCAAATCAAAAGAGAAGCTTCCCTGCAGCTTTTTACCAAATTTAAAGCTCTAAATGTAAAACAAAATGTAATCATTTAAAGATTTAATAATTTGTTTAATTTATTAGAAAAAAAAAAATTACATTTTTAAATAATTAAATAATTAAATAAAATGAATAACCAATTGCAATAAGATACATTTCCCCAAATGTGACTCTTATTTACCACAAAACCAGTCATAAGTAGCAAGGGTATATTTGTAGCAATAGCCAACAATACATTGTATGGGTCCAAATTATTAACTTTTTTTAAATTATTAACTTTTATTCCAAAAATCATTAGGATATTAAGTAAAAATCATGTTCCATGAAAATATTTTGTACATTTCCTACTGTAAATATCTCAAAACTTAATTTTTGTTTAGTAATATGCATTGCTAAGAACTTCATTTGGACAACTTTAAAGGCAATTTTCTCAATATTTTTTTTTGCACCCTCAGATTCCAGATTTTCATGTACTTGTTTCTCAGCCAAATACTGTCTTATCCTAACAAATCATACACCAATAAAAACCTTATGTATTCAGCTTTCAGATGATGTATAAATCTCAATTTATGTTTTGTGGTCCAGGGTCACAAATTGTTCTGCCTGTTTTTTTTTAAGGAAATAATGCACATACAGTTTTATGGCCATTTTTTAAGTGCATAGATACTACTAGAAGACAATTGTTTGACTGTAGATTATTGTTTTAACTGAGCAGTCATCAAATATATGATACATTTTAAAAATTAATTTTTACATTTCTTTTTTTTTTTTTTTTGGATGCTAGATTTGCACATTTTAAAGCCTTTTTTGATTGTTGTTATTGTTTTTTTTTATCATTGCACAAGCCAATAATATGCTGATATTTTTCAACTCGTTTTGACCGATAGCCGATCCCGACACCAATACATTTCATTTTGTTTGGAAACACCAAGTCTCTCCTGTGTGGAAATTTAAAGCAAATTATTTTTAATTAATTTTTAATTTTAATTAACTTATTTGTTAGAATTAAATATACAATAATGAAGTTTTTTTTATAATGACAGTACATTGAAGCTTTGAGAATAACTATATAAATCAATCGCTGCATTATAATCAGTCGCTCAATGTTATTTGTGTAATTAATTAATTAATTAATTATTAAACATGCTTTTTAATTTTTTTTTAATTTTTATTTATTTAACCATTAAAAGAGACTAGAAAATTAAAACAAAACTCAAGTTAAAATGGAAAAAAAGGAATTTGTATTAAAAAAAATAATTAATGTGGGGAAAAAAATAAAACCGTATAAATGTATAAATGGCTAAATGGCTTCTCATTAAAAAAAATAAATAAAAAAGACAGGATTTAATTTGTTTTATAATAAACAGCCATACTTAATAGAAATAAGTATTGCCTATTGTCGATTTCATGGATACTTTATGAAACTAAAGTGTATTTTTTATTGTGCAAGTCCCAACTGGAACAGGATTTAATTAAATGTTCATGTTCTATTTTGGTTGCATTTGCAAGTTAATATTTAAAAAGAAAAAAAAAAAAAAAAAAAAAAAAAGTGACTGGTTGTATGAAATCAGCACATAATACAGCATCATCAGTATCATCAATCACAACCCCCTGAATCTAATCAAACTGTAATCATGTCGCAGCATGTTTCTGAGGTATCGGCAAATACCGTATTGCTGGAAATAAACGTCAGTTCGCATCGTCCCAAAACATCCGATTTACACCCCTAATGATTTGAGGAATCACTCATGCCTAGAGCACAAATGCCGCAGGATGAGCTACACACTGAAGTTAAATAGCGGCAGGGGTTTGTTCGGCACCCATTTCCTCCATCGTTCACTACAAATATCTTCTAATGGCTCTTTCCGGCCATTTAAGATCCATTAAATCTCTAGCACCCATTTCCAAAATGGAATAATTGCTACTCCCAAACGAGCCTGCGATACTTTTTCTTACACACTTCCAGCGAACAACCTGAAGACCTCTACGTCAGACACAAAGCTCACTTGATTCTTTTTCCATTAGCTCAGGATTGGCTCCAAAACTCAGTGAATTACAGTCACAAGCGTCGCTCTCGATACATAACACCATATGTCCCAGGATGCACGGCTGTAATCCCAGTCAAACCCTCGGAGGGATGACTGCAACAAGTGCCATCAGCAGGTTGTTGGTCCTGCGTTTGAAGCAATAATTTTGTCAAAGCCCTCACAGTTGGGTTATATTTTTAGACATGTGAGGCAACAAACTAAAGAAGCCCAACAGACTCAGAGTAACTGTCAGCTGGAATAAGAGATACCGTACCGCCCTACAGCCATTCTGCAGAGCTCGCATTAACATTTTAATTGCATAAAATAAGCCGGTGTAACAGAGGCGAGCGATCGCAGGCTATTCTGATACAGCAACAAACATTTCCCCAGTCAATATTACTCTGTCATATGATAGCTTAAACAATCACCAATACTGTAGTATTGCTGTAAGATTCTTTGGGGCCTAATGGCTTAGTGCAATGAATAAAACTCCATATTAATGTAAAATTCATGAGTACTTTTCAAACCTCAGCATCTGCTATAACCCTTGAGAGAAAAAGCGTTTTAAAAGGGTCTTATCTTGGAAAACAAGATTTTTTTTTTTTTTAGCCCTTTTGAAATTTAATATGCTGTGTAGAAAAAAAAAAATGAAAAAAGCAAAATGGGTCATTATTTGACATCACAAACAACCACATGAATATCCAACCAGCAAACAACTTGACCCACAATGAATGTCAATGTGACCAATAGCAGTACACTATACAGATGCTAACCAACCAAAAACGACATAACCGACCATTTTAATTCTAAAGGTGAAATGAAGAGAAAAATGCTGCACAAGTGTAAAATACATCCCATTTATGCACTGTAATGAATGGAGTTGCAGTGGTCAATGGGACGTGCGCGTGAACCGTGAGAAGGATTAGCTGAAGCTCTCAGGCCCGAGTGAATCTTTTACACATCTCAGTAGAGCATGACGCTGCGAATCCACAACAGCAGAATGCATCGTCACCCCTGCCGCCCTTCCAAGGTCGTGACTCATGATTTTGCAGTGAAAGTCTACTGCTCAAAGGTCGCTCTTTCAACGCTCAAGGGATTTTGCGGCCGTCGTCGATTCATTAGTGGGGTTGGCTAATGCAAGAGTTACTACCGTTGCTCATACATGCTCTTTTTTTTTTTTTTTTTTTTTTTTTTTTTTTATTTATGCATTAATGCATTTTTGTAGACGATTTTAACAGCTAGCATAACATTTGTGAAAGCTGTCCTGCAACACCTGTAAAGCAAACCAGTGTTGTGAGATCTAAATATTCATAAACTTCAAAATTGAGGAAAAAAAAAAAAAAAAGTAGTAACAAAGTACCAAAATTGCTAAAAAAAAAAAAAAAAAAAAAAAAGTAAATACATTTTTACAACCAGACATATTAAAAAAATAATAATAAATAAAATAAATAAATAAAAAGATGAGTACTAAAATTAAAATATTAAATTAAAAAAAATAATAATAAAATAAATTAAAATAAAAAATAAATTACACCTAAATATAAATATTAAAAATTTAAAAACCTAATATAAATAGACAAAAATTAAACTTACATTTAAGTACTAAAATTACTAAAACTAAAAAAAAATAAAATAAAATTACAGCTAAATATAAATTGAAAAAAACTAATAAAAAACAAAAATTAACTTAAGTACTAAAATGACTAAAACTAAAAATAAAACTACCGCTAAATATAAATATTACAATTTTTAAAACTAATACAAAGACAAAATTAAACTTGCATTTAAGTACTAAACTTACTGAAACTAAAATAAGAAAATTACAGCTAAATATTAATATTTAAAAATTAAAAAACTAACACAAAAAGAAAAAAAATTAAACTTACAATTAAGTACTAAAATTACTAAAAAATAAAATAAAAATAAATTATAAAATGTATAATATATTATTATATATTATTTATAATATTAAATATAAATAATATAGATACATATACATTTTTTAAAAAAACTAAGAAAAATTAGTGTATTAAAATTACTAAAACTAAAAATAAATAAACAGCTAAATATAAAGTTAAAAAATGAATGAAAAAAAGGCAAAAAGTAAACTTACATTTATGCATTAAAATACTACAATTTAAATAAATATAAATTCTAAAATAGAAATATTACATATAAATATTATTAATACATAAATATAAATACATAAAAAAATAAACATAAGACCCATAATAAATTTTATAGTTTAAAATAATTTAATTAAAAAAAATTAATTATAATAATTTAAAATAATTTAGATAAAGTACTAAAATTAAATAAAATTACATGTAAAAAAACAAAAGGTTAATTAAACTAAAAATAAATACATTTTTAAAAGTTTAAAGTACTAAAATGACTAAATCTTAAAAAAAAAAAAAAAATCATACAAATAAATAAAACAAACTAATACAAAAGGCAAAAAAAAAATTAAACAAGTTTAAGCACTAAAATTACTAAAACTAAACTAAAATTACAAAATTAAAAAAGCACTTAAGTAAGAACTTAAGTACTAAAATTACTAAAACTAAAATAAAATTAATTGATTAAATATTAAACAAAAAAGTTAAATTAAAAAATAAACACGTTTAAGAACTAAAATTATTAAAACTAATATAAAATTAAAATTACAGCTAAATATAAATATAAAAAAAAAAGACAAGTGTCTTAAGAAAAAAAAATATATATGAACTTAAGTTTAAGTACTAAAATTACTAAAACAAAAAAGGCTAAATAAATAAATCTAAAATAATAATGGAAACTGAAAACTAAATATATTAGTTTTACAGAAAATGAAAAATAAAAGCCAATTCAAAATATGAATAAATAATATAATATAATATAATATTAATAACACCAAATTAAACTGCTCCAAATATGAATTACTCCTCAAACTGTGTGTAGCAGAGAGATCTGCTATTACATATTCAAGAAATCATATTTTCACCTGATGGATGACAAAATGGGCTAAAAACATAAATAGGCTTATTCTGAACACCCGAGCAACCCTACCATTACCTAGTAGCAACCATCTATAACACCCAAGCTTCATAGCAGACGGTTTAATGATTGTTTAAATATCAACCATGTCTCAAATGTTTTCTTAAAAAAAAAAAAAAAAAAATATATATATATATATATATATATATATATATATATATATATATATATATATATATATATATATATATATATATATATATATATATATATATATATATATATATATATATATATATTAAATGTCCTAAAAAGGAGAAACAAAAACAGGGACACAAATTAAGACGAGGCAAGATTAGAGCACAGAGCTAAAAAATTAATATTCAGAGTTTCCGGAGAGAACTTCAGATAAACAGCCCGCTTAAAGCAAGAGAGCATACGGGAGAGGAGGAAAGATGGAATGAGAGGAGGAAGAGCGATGTACAAGCGTATGGCTGAGGGCGTTGGGGTTGTGTATGTGTTGCTGAGGGCTTTGTGAGGTGTGTGCCTGCTGTACGTGGGATAAATGCAGCGTCTATTCAATTCAGCTGCTCTAGCCAGCATGACGTACAAAAGATTTAAGGTTTCGCTTGTCACCGAGAGCAACAATTGAAGGTGAGAAATGACTTGCAAGACGAAAATGTCATTTCAGGTCACACGGCTGCTGATTTTTTTTTAAAAAACTCTCTCTTGACCGACTGAAGCAGGTAAAAATGACAGCAAAAAGAGATTTGCACAAGAAATATTGATGATTAAAATAAAAGAATATTCTAAAATCTGATCGGATGAGCCACAGTCAAAAAAATCATGTGCACTTTTTATTCAATATTGAAGGAACGGCTCACCCAAAAATGAAAACTCCAACCCTCAGGCCAAACTCTCACCCTCAGGCTATCCAACAGGTTTTGTACAGATAGTGTAAAATGAAATTCCAGAACTTTCAAGGAGTTTTCAAGCACTATTTTTTTGATTTTAAAGGATTTAAGGAACTTATGGAACAATGTATTCTATTTCAAATTCTAAAAAAATAAAAATACACCAATAAAAACTGGCAAAAATAAAGTGAAGCACGTGAAGTGTTGCTTATAAAGTATTCCAAAGTATACTACACTTTTACTATAGTAAAACCAGAGTTAATTTTCTTAAGGGATTTGTATGCGTGTCTACTTTTTTTTCTTTGTTTTGTTTTTATGACTCTACTGCCTTAATGGTTTGATGTTTTCTACTGTTTCCAAAAAAAAAAAAAAAAAAAAAAAAAATAGCAAAAATCACTCCAAAATCCAGATCTGAAACAAACGATTTGCGACCCCGCGCCTAACTCCCAATCTGAATCAAACGATTCACGATCCACACTCAGAAGTTCTGATCTAAAGCAAAAGATTCACAAACCCGCTCCGAAGTTCTGATCTTAATCAAATGATTCGCGATCCATGCTCTGAAGTCCCGATCTAAAAAATGATTTGCAAACCATAATTTTAGATTATGACTGCGCGGATTGTGAATTATTTACTTTGGTTTGGAACTTTGTGCATTGCAAACAATTTTATTTCAATCGGGACTTCAAATCGCGAAACATTCGATTTGAATCATTCAATTCGCGAATTCAAATCACAAACCTGTTCCAATCTAAATCAAGTGACTCTGAAGTTCTGATCTAAAGCTAACGATTCGCGAACCCTCTCCAAAGTTCCGATCTGAATAAAATGACTCACGATCCATGCTCTGAAGTCACGACCTGAATAATGATTCGCGAACCATCATATCAGATCAGGGCTCAGAGTGCGGATCGGGAATCATTTGATTTAGATGAGGACGTAAAATCATGCATCACAAATTAGTTGATTTGAATCACAATTTGCATAATGATTCACGAACCCATTCTGATCTGAAGCAAATGATTCGCAATACGCGAAGTCCCAATCAGAAAACAAATGATTCACGATCCGATTGGAGCGCTTCAAAACAGTGAATCATTTTGCGTTGCAGTGGTTTAACTGATTCAAAGTTTCAAAAACGTCCATCTCATCAATCACTACATGCTTTTTAAAATTGTTACAAGCAATGTCAAAATTTGAAAATGAATGGCTCTTTTAATTTGATCTGGTTTTTGCTAGCGAGTCGCTTGAAATGAATGATCAAAGTCACAAGTTTGAATCAATCGGAGCAGTTCTGGCATAAATGACTCAATTGATTTGGTTCATCTGTTCCTCTTTTCGCATCTTCAGCCATGTTTACGACACTGTCAGTACGACTACTGGCTTAGCGCGACTCTTTTCTGACATTAACTGAAATAAGGTTTTTTGAATTGCATGAATTTTGCATGAAAAAAAAAAAAAAAAAAACTAAAAATTTGCTTATTGACAAAACTAAACATTTATTTCATAGGTACATTGTCTTACAATAATAATTCAAGAATTATACAATAATACTTCATGCACCTTAAGCACCTTGTACAAACCCTGATCCAAGCAGTAAATGAGTTTGTCAGTAAATGCAAAGCTGAATTTCTCCAAACCTGTTCTGATCAAAAAAACACATCAACAAATCTACAGTTAAGTTAATAAACTATATTACATGCCAGAAGAAGCATATAGCTGTTGTCATTTGATAGAAGCAATAATACACACGAGGATGCATGTTTAAGAGGTGTTATGCATAACGTGCAGCAGAGGCTTACTGGATTATTAAATCAAGCAGCACAGAAATAAATGAGAAAATAATATGCATCTAAGTAGCATCATAACATGCAGAGTCCTTTATTAAAAGCAGAAGGTATTTCCCTGCTTGTGTGGAACCATATTTTACCTTGATCCGAGATCATAAATATTGATTGAAATGAGAATCTGATCCGAGCGTGAAACTTTCTGATTGTTACTGCATAGACAGCAGCTATTAATTCAATTAAGTGGTTAATCATTTGAATAATGACATCCCCAAGCGTGATGGATAAACAGCATGTAGCTGCAGTCAGATTATACACAACTAACTTCTTTACGACAAACAGTGATGCTTGTTTGCAGGTGTCGGGTTTATTTCTTTACAGCATCTAGGATTTATGATGTCAGCACTGAACACCACGTACAATTGCTAACAGGAAGACTACAATCATTTGTTTCGCTCACCCTTCTGCCCATCTGAAAAGAGCAAAAAGTACATTTAAGGCAATAGACAAAGCCCTGTGTCAGTCTCAGTTATAAAAATCAACTTTCCGAAAAGGTTTAACAGACTTTTACTTCCTGAGGTTATTCCAGCAGGAATCTGAAGTTTAGAAAACTTTCCGGCACTCTGTTAAGCTCAGTATGGCTTCACAAGTTAACATGAAGTTACATTACAAAAGTGAAATAGTTGAGAATATGACAATTCTTGTTAAACAAGAAAAAAGTAGGCCAATGCTTGGCCATCGGGGAATGACTGGATCATGAAAAATGTCCATCTTGACGATTATTCAAGTAAACAGTCAGTTTTGGAACAGAAATAGTTGAGAAAGAAAATACATGTTGTTTATCAGTATACTGATTGTGTGCATAAGCTCTTAAAGTGACAGCAGCCTAATCTACCTACTGCTGTCTGTCTGCTGTTAATCAATCAAAGAACAAAAGACAAAGACAGGGCTCGACAATAAGGAGTGCCCGATGGCCCAGGGCCAGCGTGAAAGGCAGCGTCACAAAAAAGTTTATCATTTGCACGTGGTTTTTTTTAACCTTGTTAATTAAAATTTTTAAGCGATCACAGCGAGACGCGTCTCTGACGGACAAATAGCCTACAAAAGTATGTCAAATAACTCGTCTTGACAATTAGCTTTGTAGCTTTAACAATGATCAATCCATACTTAATTTATACAGTGGAGTACAGATGGACTGATCTACCGGACATATTTCAACCGATCTCTGTTACGGGCTTGCACACAAACTGCATGCAATCTTTTTTCAAAATGTCATGCGTGTGGAAATATTACAAACTCTTTAAACATTCATTAGCAGAGGCCAGAGTCGCTGAAGATGAACAAAAAGAGGAAAAAAAAAAAATACTACAGCAGGTATACAGGTTACAGCGGTAACCATACAAATGTAATATCACTCTTATTCCAAAAGTGCCACCTGCTGACAAAGACCGAGTTTGCATTCTTTCAGTCTGTCTGCTGTTTTTCCCCAAGCATCTTTATATTTGTAATAAAATATTAATAATAATAATAATAAAAATAAATTTGTTTGTTCAAAAAAATATTTGAACTTTAGTTAGGCTACTAGGTTTAGGTGTGGTATCGAAATTGGAATCGAGAATTGTACAATTTTATTTGGT
This sequence comes from Cirrhinus mrigala, assembly GCA_036247105.1. Lineage (NCBI taxonomy): Eukaryota > Metazoa > Chordata > Actinopteri > Cypriniformes > Cyprinidae > Cirrhinus > Cirrhinus mrigala. Next base: position 27,327,907 of record CM070016.1, read on the forward strand.
ATGTAAATATTTATTAAAATAAAAGATAACTTGAGTCAAAAAAAAATTATTACAGCAACTATTTAATTTTTTTGTGGTAGGGCCAGTGAAAATTTTGTCAGGGCAAGTAAAAATTTGAACCACTGGCCTGACCGAGCCAGTAGAAAAAAAATCCTCATTGAGCCCTGCAAAGAGGAGAAAAATTAAATTAAATTAAATTAAATTAAATTAAATTAAAATTAATTAATTAATTAATTAATTAAATAAATAAACTATTCTTGACTGAATAACCTTCATAACTTTTAACTAAGCTTTAATCTATATTTAAAGGAATAGTTCACCCAAAAATACAAATTCTGTCATTAATTACTCACCCCGAGATATTTTTGACGAAATCCGGGAGCTTTCTGACCCTGCAACTACCACGTTCAAGGCCCAGAAAGTTAGTCAGGACATCATTAAAATAGTCCATGTGACATCAGTGGTTAGATTGTAATGTTATGAAGCTATGAGAATACTTTTTACGCCCAAAGAAAACTAAAATTACGACTTTATTCAACAATTTCTTTTCTTCTGCGTCAGTCTTCAGATTACCACAACACATATTCTTGCAGGTATTCTCGTAACATTACAGTTGAACCGTTGATGTGAAATGGACTATCTTAACGATGTACGTACTACATTTCTGGGCCTTGAATGTTTTGAGTGAACAAAATCTACATTTTTACAAATGTAGACTATCCAGTATTATTTGATTATTTAATTTGTGTAGTATTTCTTATCCAAATACTACTATTAGACCCACCTGAAAAACCTTTAAAATCAATTGTCTGTTTATTCTATTGTATTTATTTGTGCTTTTATTTGCAATTTGTTTATTTGTTCTTATTTTATTACTGGCTGTTTGCTTGTCTTTTTTTATTATTTAATTCAAAGTTTCAAATAAAGCTTCCCTGTACTGTGTAAAATTACCCAAATTGTAAGACTCCATGATTTCCGCAATGCAGAAAAAGCAGCTGAAATTGCAGAATCAAAAAAAAAAAAAAAAAAAAAATTTACTGTATAACGTGGAACGTCACGGAATTTGGCAAAATTTGGATTAATAAATTAAAAGTAGGTCAGTACACATTTTTCAGAAAAACTATTGTCATATCATCTACACTCTGAAATTTAAAGGTCTTCACAGCACCCTGTCAAAATAAAAGTTCGGTTTAACTTAAAGAAACTGTGACAGAAATATTTACAAGAAAATATATTTACCAGAATTTATTTACCACAAAACAAGTAAATACAAATTTTCCGGAAAAAAAATAAAATAAAAAAAAAAACAAAAAAAACACATTTTTTATATAAACTAATTAATTAGAGATGCTTTTGAAAAAATTAAATGAAACCATTACAATGGAATCTAGAAAATTTATGGAAAAAACAGAATTTGGTTAAAAATTAAACTGAATTGTTAGCATTAAGACGACACTCATTTGTTTTACTCATTTATAAAACTGAATGAGAAAAAAAATAAAACATTTCATATTTAATAAACTTATTTATTGAGTCTAGAAAAACTAAAACGGAAAAGAAATGGATCCAAAAAAAAAATTAAAATTAAATTGGGAAAAAATAAAACTAATTTTATAGAGGCCTGAAATTATTAATCTTATTAAAAAAAAAAAAAAAAAAAAAAAAAAAAAAGAATACAAAAAAGAAAGAACTTGAAATAATAATAATAATAATAATAATAATAATAATAATAATAATAATAATAATAATAATAATAATAATATCTGTATGGCAGTTTTCCTGGTGGTATAAAAAAAACGGTATTGAATATTACTATTTTTTAAGGTATCACATCAACGTTACAAATTACAGTACCGTGACAACACTAATACCCAGAACTAATGTTCATCTGACAAACATACAATTTAACAAAGAAATCAAATTTTGAATCCTACACAGCAAAAATTCATTCCTGAACCTGAGAAGTGGAAATCATTGAACCACCTTTATTTATAAGATCTCTGAAAAATTAGTATGAACAAGTTGGGAAATTACAAATAGTCCATTATCTTGGAAAATCTTTTATGCTATTCTTCACTTGATATCCAGTGCGAGTTCGTCTGCCAACGCTGGTGTTCCAGTGTGGTGGTGAGATAACATCATATTACGCATCAGCATTCCCATTACGTAATAAATCATCATTAGTAGCGGCTAATAAACAAACCAATTAAGAGGGAAGCCTGAACACAACTGTACGGACAAATCTGATAACACGCCCCGGTTATTACGCTGTAAAGTACGCTGACATCATGGCTTCTAATTGATTTAACAGCCAATTAGATACTCATCTGCTGTTTATAGATCCAGCTGTGGTGAAGAATAAATCAGCACAATCGCATATTTTAGACTGCCCCGAGATGCTCCGCTCGCAAGTGCGCGTGTCTGCGCATGTCCTGCACATATTAGCCGCCTATTAAGACTCACCTCTCAAGGGTTCGTTAGTAACGGCACAATGAAGAGGGATTATCCGTGCTAAATGTGCGGCCACGGCTCAACAGTCCTCGTCCTCCAGCACCGGACCATTTGCGTAATTGGTTTAAAATTGCAAACCACATACAAGTGTATGAATAAGGTGTAGGACATAATTGAAGAAAACCAAATGAAAGCAGTCATGCACCTGCTGCACGCCGCTGTTTATTGTCGCTCTGAGCCGGGTCATTCTCGCTGCCGGTCTGAGCTAAGTTGAATTTATGAGTGTTCTTAAGTAGGTCAAGCTCATCTTCTTTTGAAAGTCTGTGTAGAGAGGAGAGTTTCTCCTTGGGGACGCTTATTGTTTGCGCTATTGTTTGTTTTTCTGCTGCTCTGCGGCGCCTCAGTCATCCTGGAATAAGCAACTCTATTCAGAGAAACAACAGAAAAATTGCACGCTGCCTGGATTTAATGGTGCAATCAAACAAAAAGCCCTCGTGATAATTAGACTGTTTTCTTGAGAACACCTCAAGTCTATATAATAATGAGAGGCGCTCGCTCAGGGAAGCTTCACTACTACTGTGGCTCATACCTGGGGCTTTACAAAAAGAAGACTTACAGTTTTGCCTGCTAGACAATAAAAAAAATAAAAAAAGTCAGATTTAGATTGAAGGAGAGACCTGTGTCATATCTACAGAGTTGGTAGTGGGTTATTTTAATGTAAAACAATAAGAAACCACCTGTATACTGGAACAACCACTTAGCAACCACTTAACCGCCCTAGTAGCAGCCACAAAGAACACTGTAGCAACCACTCAGAATGCCTGGAAAACTAACAGAACACCCTAACAACCACTTAGCAACTACACAGAACGCCTCAGAAACCACCCAGAACAATCACATTAACACCCTATCTGTCAGAACACCCTAGTAACCACCTAGCAACCACCCAGAATACTATAGCAACCACCTAACAACCACCCAGAGCATCATAGTAAACACCTTACCAACACCTTAGCAACTACATAAACACAGAAAGCCCAAGAAACTAACAGAACACCCTAGAAACGAGTAAGAAACTACACAGAACACCTCAGAAACCACCCAGAATAATCACATTAACACCCTAACTATCAGAACACCCTAGTAACCACCTAGCAACCACCCAGAATACTGTAGCAACCACTCAGAATGCCTGGAAAACTAAAGGAACACCCTAGCAACCACTTAGCAACTACACAGAACACCTCAGAAACCATCCAGAATAAATCAAATTAATACCCTAACTAACAGAACACCCTAGTAACCACCTAGCAACCACTCAGAATGCCTGGAAAACTATAAGAACACCCTAGAAACCACTCAGCAACTACACAGAACACTTCAGAAACCACCCAGAATAAATCACATTAACACCCTAACTATCAGAACACCCTAGTAACCACTTAGCAACTACACAGAACACTTCAGAAACCACCCAGAATAAATCACATTAACACCCTAACTATCAGAACACCCTAGTAACCACCTAGCAACCACCCAGAATACTGTAGCAACCACTCAGAACGCCTGGAAAACTAAAGGAACACCCTAGCAACCACTTAGCAACTACACAGAACACCTCAGAAACCATCCAGAATAAATCAAATTAATACCCTAACTAACAGAACACCCTAGTAACCACCTAGCAACCACTCAGAATGCCTGGAAAACTATAAGAACACCCTAGAAACCACTCAGCAACTACACAGAACACTTCAGAAACCACCCAGAATAAATCACATTAACACCCTAACTATCAGAACACCCTAGCAACCACTTAGCAACTACACAGAACACTTCAGAAACCAACCAGAATAAATCACATTAACACCCTAACTATCAGAACATCCTAGTAACCACCTAGCAACCACACAGAATGCCTGGAAAAGTATAGGAACACCCTAGCAACCACTTAGCAACTACACAGAACACCTCAGAAACCAACCAGAATAAATCACATTAACACCCTAACTAACAGAACACCCTTGTAACCACCTAGCAACCACCCAGAAAACCATAGCAACCACTCAGAATGGCTGGAAAACTAAAGGAACACCATAGCAACCACTTAGCAACTACACAGAACACCTCAGAAACCACCCAGAATATCATATTAACACCCTAACTATCAGAACACCCTAGCATCCACTTAGCAACTACACAGAACACCTCAGAAACCATCCAGAATAATCACATTAATACCCTAACTAACAGAACACCCTAGTAACCACCTAGCAACCCAGAAAGCCCAGGAAACTAACAGACCACCCTAGCAATGACTAAGAAACTACTCGGAACACCTTAGAAACCACACAGAATGCCTTAGCAACTGCTTAAAACAGAACATCATAGTGACCATGTACAATACTCTAGCAACCACTTAACAACTGCTCAAAATGCTCAGGAAACCAACAGAACACAGAACAACAACTACCCAAAGCACCACAACTGTCTTAAAGACCCTAGAAACTACCCAGAACTTCTTAAACATTAAATACCCTTGCAACTACATAACCACAGAATGCCCAGAAAACTGACATAACACAACTACTCAGAACAACCACCCCAAAAAAAAAAAAAAAAAAACACCCACACCCACACACCCACACACACCCACACACACATTCTTGCATTTGGTTTTTTTTACGGGGACTCTCCATAGGCGTAATGGTTTTTATACTGTACAAACCCTATTTTCTATCACCCTACACCTAAACCTAGCCCTCACAGGAGACTGTGCACACTTTTTGAATTTCATAAAACACTGTTTAGTATGTTTTTTAAGCCTTTTGTTTTACGGGGACACAGGAAGTGTCCTCATAAACCATGTTTACGTTGTAGTACCCATGTCATTATACACATTTGTGTCCTCATAAACCACAAATGCCGGAACACGCCCACACACACACACAGAAACGAATTACACCTGTTCTAAAAGTGGGCAAATGAATAAAAATGCGAGAATACTTATGATGTTGAATAAGTGATTCTTGAGCTGCTATTTTTTTTTTTTTTTTTTTTTTTTAAAATAACATCAGACGGTCTGAATCAGACCCCCTCTTCTGATAAACTGCTGCATGAACAACGACGTGCAAGTGCAAAAATGCTCCTGGCAGTTCAGCAATATTAAATGAGCAAGAGTTAAGAGTGCTGTTTTTGTTTCGTTTCTGAGTTCGAGTTCGAATACGAATCCGCATTGGCTTGGGTGAATTACTGATAAACCATTCATAAAAACATTTGATTCACTCCTGAAGGATTCAGCTGTTTTGAAAGAATCGTTTGAATGACTCAGTGATTCAATCATGAACACTGCTGCCACCTGCTGGCGGTTTTAAGTTTCCCATCATATTACTTTTTCCAACATATTTCCATATTCAGAGTTTTGTATTTAAAACATTAATCTCATTACATTATGCAATTATAAATACAGTCTAAATGTATAAATGCCACATCTAAATGTCACTTCATGCAGCCTCTGTGCAGTGCTAAGATTTTTGTTTACATGAAGAGTTTTGTTTACATGATTTCATGGATAACAATAGCCAGTCATTGATTCACATTAATGAAGTATTCAGAGAAAAACACTGTCTTCATTTACATCGTTTTATTTATCAAATTAATTCATTTCACTGAGTTCAATTTTAAATTAACAGAATACTGCATGGTATCGTGATACTTCAGCTGGTATAGTGTTGTTAGTCATTTTTATGGCACTGACACAACGCTAATATCCATATTAATAATATAATAAAATGTGACAAATATACCCACATTTCTGACACAATACTGTGCAGTTAGTGCTACTACAGTAAATCTATGGTAAATGATGGCGATTTGTAGATTTAAAAGCCTTCTGACTGTATTGTTAGGCACAGTGTTTCTCCTGTTTGTCAGCACTGTTTCATCTGACTATAAACAGAGTCGTTTGTGTTCTTCACTGAATTGAAGTGCTTCACACTGGATCTCACAGCACTGTTTAGTGTCCGAGACATGCTGGAGTTTGAACTTTGATCCGAGTGGAGCATAGGGGTGTGCGATATTGACGAAAAAAAATATCTTGATATTTTCTGGGACTTTTAACGATAACTATATTAAGCAGGGCCCTATGATTTCCGCAATGCGGAAAACATGGACGGAATCGCGGAATCCAGTCATAAAAACGGAATTTACTGAATAACGCGGAATGTCACGGAATTTGTCAAAGTTTGAATTAATCAAAAGTAGGACATTACACAAATCAAACCACAATATGGACTAGTATCTGTAAATATTATGCCACAAAAATACCATTTAAATGTGAATCCTGCATGTTCTGCGTGTCTCTGTTTTAATGAATGGAGCAGACGAGCGATTTTGTTTACTACACACACTGAAGCGCGTGACGCTCACCGTGATTTCAGCGTCTGTCGTCTCACTAAATGAGGACATAAATACATGAACAATATCTGCTCACTTCACTTCATGAGCATTTGACCCTTCCATTTTAGGAAAACTAGCGTTATATTATACACACAGAAATGTAAAGGTAGACATGGCAACCCGTCAAAATAAAAGGTTTTACTTGAAGACATTGTGTTAGATATATATTACTACTATTACGACTACTACTAAAATGAAACAAACATTATTTTTTAGGGTATAATCACACAACATTTCTTCCATGTTTTTATTTTAATAGTAAATTCCCCTTTGTTTGCCAAAAAAAAAAAAAAAGTTTGCTTAATTTTCAATAATTAAAAGATAAATGAAATTAATGTTCTATGCCTTCATTTGATAACCAGAACATTTTAAATCCTTTTCATCATTTTAAAAACCTTTCACATGGCTATTTTAAGAATAAATTGGAATAAATTAAGTATGCATTCAAATAATTAGACACGCTAAAACACAGAACTTGATAACAATAAAACACATGGTGAGAAAAAATAAAACATTTCATAGGGCCCCAAACATCATTTTTGTTAAACCTTTATTAAATTGATATGAAATTGTATAAGTTTCATAATTTTAATTAATTAGACATGCTCTTTGATTAATAAAATTTAATTTAACCCTTAAAAAGGAGTTGAGAAAAATTAAAATGGGAAAAAAACGGAATCCAGAAAAATTAAAACGGAAAAAACGGAATTTGGAAAAAAATAAAACTTAAGGACCATCATCGACAGCTGACTCCTAAATTTTTTTTGGTATCCCTCATATTCTGTGTGGAACACTGATAGAAATTAATCTTTTCTAATAAGTTTAAACTGATTTTTACATTTTATGGGCATTTTAAGCTTTAAAAAGCCATTTTTTCTAAAAGTGTGCTTTTTTTTTTTTTTGAGTCAAATTCTTACATTTGGGCAGTTACCAAGCAAATTCATCTTTGCAATGCAGAGGAAATACAGAAGCTGTAAAATATCACATTTGCAATTATGGTCATTTTTGGAGAAGAAAATGGCATGCTTCATGTGATATTGATTAACTATATGAAGTGGAATAAATCTATACATTTTCTGTTCCCATGTCTTGAATTTGTGATCATTCTAAATGCATTTTAATAGACTGAATCATTCAGTGAAAGAATGCACTGTTATTCCGTACAGGCACTGGTCTAGACTTCACGTAATGTGGTGCACTGCACTCGGTAAGTGTTTTGAACGTTTTTTGCAAAATACTCCATAAATGTCAAATTGCTGTAAAAGATTCTACAAAAATTATATAAAAAATTAGATTTAGTTTTAGTTTTATTGGCCAATATATCAGTTGTCAGATTTCAGATATAACAAATTATCAGTTATCAGTATCAGCATCAAAAAAAAAAAAAAAAAAAAAAAAAAAATCCATATCATTGCATCTCTACTGGAAACCAAAAGAACACTCTTTCCTCTACAGAATCAACACCGGCTGTGAGTTTTGCAGTGACAAGTACCACTCGTACTTTCTTCCAAAAAAAAAAAAAAAAAAAAAAGTCTAGTTGTCCTCTAAAATGAAAATACAATTTTTTTTTTTTTTTTATCCAGATGTAACAGGACAGCAGGCAGTACAGTATGTGAGAAAGCTGTGCTAGAGCTTGTTAAAATGGGCCGGCGGAGGGAGAGTCTCATTGATATTGCACGTGGCAGGGATGGGTGAAGGGTATGCAGTCAGATCCACTATGTCTCTGACAGGCCATTGGACTCTGTGGTTTCTGCAGTGTGTGGGCGCTCTTGTCCCATTACCGCAGCTCGCACACTAGCCACGCGTCACCTAGACAGCCGTCAGGGCCTGAGCCTAATGCACTGCAGCAGCAGCAGCCAGACAATCTCTGCCAGCACCAGAGGGGATGTACTGTACGCACATGTCCACACTGCCGCGATTCGACGGCGCACGAATACAGCATGGGAAGAATGATGCTGCCTGCCATGCATACAGATCTCTCTATATCTCACTGAAGCGCTATGTGAAAGTCTTGTCATTGTTATTTCTGCTGCCCTCAGGTACTGCTGGAGTTTCAAATCGCAAGCAGTCGACAAACTAAGTCACGTGACTGGGTGAACCATACAAAACCTGTCAGAAACATGTCTAAGTTACTCTACACCACATTATACTCAAGCAAAGAAAGAAAGTAATCTTTCAAATAATGCTCTTATATATATATATATATATATATATATATATATATATATATATATATATATATATATATAAGGGATGGGATATGTGCATGATTAATAGTAAAAAAAACATCCAAATAAATCTAAATAGATACATTGTCTGAAATAAATAAATAAATAAATAAATAAATAAACAAACAAACAAACACAGGAGATTTAGGTGTAATATGTAAGAAAATAAAATTATATACAAAAAAATACCCAGATACATTACAGTAATAAGAATTGCAGGAATGCGTTTAGTTGCTCTAATAAAAATGTATATAATATAAAAATATATAATAAATATATGTAAATAAGTTTAAACAAATTCATAAAAAGTCTAAATAAATAGGTAAAATGTGTTAAAAAAAAAAAAACCTAGTCTAAAACAACCAATAAATAATTAAATCAATCATTCAAATGCAAGAATCTGTTTATTCTAATAAAAACAGTCTAAATCAAACAATAAATGAATAAATCAAATCAGTGAATAAATAAAATAAATTTAAAAAAAAAAAGTTGATCAAAAAAAGAAAAATGCACTTAATTGTAGGGATGTTTAATTGTTCAAATAAAAACGTAGTCAAAATAAGTAAAGAAGTTTAAAGAAATACAAAAATCTAAACAAATAGGCCAAAAAAAAACTGGCTTTTAATTAAAAAAAATTAATAATAATAATAATAATAATAATAATAATAATAATAATAATAATAATAATAAAATAATGGTTCTAAACAGCTAAAACCTAAGCATCAATTTCTTGTGAAATATAATTTCTTTTCTTTCATTTTTGTTTTAGTGGTAAAATGCGACTTGTACATGTTTTTGAGATTTGAGTACGTTTATGCGAAAGAACACCATAATCATTGTCTATTAAAAAGATCCAAGAAGAGCATTTGTTTGATAAGTGGGCTGCTGAGTGCGTTTGAAAGGCAGATGCTGCGTCGCCTTCTTTTGATCTGGGAAAATTTCAGGCCACTACTGGTAAGATCTTCTTCTATTACTGTTAATCAGATCAGATTGATTGAATCAGGAGCTATCAGGATGCGATCAAACATGTGGGACTCCTCATCACGGCTAATGTACTGCTCTGAGGTCAGCAGAAATGTGTGTGCGTGCGGATGAAAGGACGCTGACGTCTATCTGACAGACAGATGCTACATGACATGCCTGAGTACGGATAAACGCAAACCTATGAATAACCCGCTTTTGTCAAGAGGGCATGTTGTCAAGCACTGGGAGGACAAAAAAAAAAAAAAAAAAAAAAAAAAAAAAAAAAGGTACTGCCCTTTACAAGAATCAGCCAATCACAGTGCACCAGTGACAAAGCTACAGGAGGAGACGGCCGAGTGAGGGGAAATAGTGGTACACTGCTGCTGCGCTCTGGGTGATTCAATACACCAGACATTAAAGATACAGAATGAACAATAAGGCTTACAGATGGAAAGCCATTAAGGCTTCTAATGACTTGTGAGCATTCTTTGCCAACCTATTCTACTGGCTTTTATTGCTCAGAGGTTGTGTTTCAAAGCTCGGGAGACCTATAGGAGATTTCAATTAAGTTTTGCTTAAATATAGACTCTGGCTCAGGTGTTTCTCATGAAATCCCTTTTAAGGAATAGAAATACAGGCCAGTGTTATCGTAGTGCCATTATTTGAGTTTTTGTTAATATTTTCAAGTATATTTTATTTTATTAGTTTTTTCTGTTTTATTTAAGGCTTTGTTAATTTTGTGGTATTTACATTAATTTTACTAGATTTTAGTTTTGTTTGGTTCCATTTTAGTTCTATGTTTTTTTTAAATGTCTACATTGTTTTTAAGTTTTAGCTTTTAGTTCGACAGGTTTTTTTAAGGTCTATATAGTTGTTACGTTTTAGTTGTTTTTATGTAGTTTTAGTTTTACTTTTTTAAATGTCTATATAGTTATTACATTTTAGTTGTTTTTGTTTATTTAGTTTTAGTTTTAGGAAAAGTCTATAGTTGTTAAGCTTTATTTTTATTTTTAATGTCTATAACAGTAGTTTTTAAATCACATTTTATTTTTTAGTTTTAGTTTATTTAGTACGTTTTACCTTTTTTAATATGTTCATAGCTTATTATGTTTTATTTTAATTTTTTTTTTAATTATGTATATATAGTTTATTACGTTTTATTTCTTAGTTTTATTTTATTTAGTTTTAATGTCTACATAGTTTTTACGGTTTTATTACTTAGTTTTAGTTTATTTAGTTCTATTTTTTTTTATTACGTCTATATAGTTATTACATTTTATTTGTTAGTATTAGTTTATTTAGTTTAAATTTATTACGTCTATAGTTTTTATTACATTTAATTTTTTAGTTTTAGTATGTTTTACTTTTTTAATATGTTCATAGCTTTTAATACGTTTTATTTTATTTAGTTTTACTTTTTTAATGTCTACGTAGTTTTTACTGTTTCATTTCTTAGTTTTAGGTTTTTAGTTTAGTTTTTTTAAATATGTCTATAGTTTTTATGGTTTTAGTTTTAAAAACATGTCTATATAGTTATTGGTTTTTAGTTTTAGGTTTTTTTTTTTTTTTTTTTAAATGTGTCTATAGTTTTTAGTTTTACTTTTTAAAAACATGTCTATATAGTTATTACATTTTATTTTAGTTTTAGTTTTTTTAGTGTATATATAGATTTTGTTTTAGTCAGCTTAGTTTTACTTTAATACATCTATAGTATTTATTACATTTTATTTTAAGCTTATTTTGTTTTAGTTTGTCTATATATTTTAATTGTTTTAGTTCTTAGGTTTTAGTTTATTTAGTGTTTTACTTTTTAAAAAAATGTGTATACAGTTATGTTTTATTTTTTGTTTTAGTTTAGTTTTAGTTTTTTAATGTCTACATAGTTTTTACCATTTAATTTCTTAGTTTTGTTTTATTTTGTTTTAGTTTTTTAAAGTCTATATAGTCATGTTTTATATTTTAGTTTCAGTTTATTTAGATTCATTTAGTTGCAAGTAACAAATGTAATTAAATTTCTTATAATTAAAAAAAATCCTGTAAAACGTAGTCCAAGAAACAAAAAAAAAATATTTACTTTAATGTTTACTTCAACTTAAACTAAACAAAAAGGAGGCCTTGTCAGCTAGCTGAAAAAAAAAATAAGCATAAAATTTTCAGTTAATGTTTATTTTAGTATGAGTAATAAAAATATTTTCTGTGATTTTAGTTTTACATAATGGCAAACCTACAGTAATATACACAAATGAGGCGATGATTATTTTACAGTGAGAGTAAAAAGCTATAAAAATAATCAGAAGGAAAAATTTGGCGAGAAATGTTTGAGTTCATATTGAGATCTCAGTTATCTTGGCGTCAATTGAAAATAAGGTTGAGATCTCTTCTGAGATTAACGGGGGGCTTTTTCTCAGAAGGAAATCTGAGAAGAGTGAGAGACTTACAACATTTCCCTTACTGCTGTCAGGAAGAAAGAAGTGAGACAAATGATTTTTAATTTGTGCCGGAAGTCGCGCTCTACCTTGACTCCTCTTGCCCGTGCAGCATCACTCCAAGATGCCATTTGGACACATAATTATAAAAGCACTTAAAGGCGGCCGGCGCGACCAAGCTCGTCATTGCTGGTGGTGCTGTGTGCCCTCATTTAAAGGCATTAGAAACGATTTGCAGCTGCACTGCTTGACGTTGATGCTGCCCGGCGATGCAGAAACTGACGTGGAGAGTTAGAATGTGACGGGTCTGTTGATCTCGCACCCTCTGTCACATTAAAGCTGTCTGACGGTGACACACACTTCCGTCACAAATCACATGACTGACCCAAACACTACGCTACATTTAGCAAAGGGCGCACATGGACCGTTTGAGCTGACATTGGGAATTATATTAGTCGAACTAATAAATTTAAAAGTTATGTAATGTATTTTTATATGTTCTGTTTTCATTTTAATTTAATTGAAGTTTTGGTAGTTTTGTTGTTTTTCATCATCATCATCACCACTATCACCATTATTATTATTATTATTATTATTATTATTATTATTATTATTATTATTATTATTATTATTATTATTATCACTACTACTACTACTACTACTACTACTACTACTTTTATTATTATTATTATTATTATTATTATTATTATTATTATTATTATTATTATTATTACTACAGTTTTCATTAAGTACCTTTTTTATTTGGTTTTAGGGTTTATTTGTTTAATACTGTTAGATTTTTTTAATGTCTATATAGTTTTAATTAAGTTTCAGTTTTTAGTTTTGTTAATTTAGTTTTAGGGTTTTTAATGTCAATATAGTCCTTTTTTTTTTTTGTTTTTTTTGTTTTACACTTAAAAAAAAAGTCTATAGTTTTTATGAAGTGTTAGTTATTAATATTTTTTGTTTTTTGTTTTTTTAAATGTCTAGTTTTTAAATCAATTTTTAGTTTATTATGTTTCGGGGGGGTTTGCCCAAATTGTTTTTATTAAGTTTTAATTTTTCGTTTTAGTTTTTTAGATTGTATTTAATTAGTTTTACGTTTAAACACACACACACACACACACACACACACACACATTATTTATATTTTATTTTAATGTCTATATAATTTAAGTTTTAGTTTTATTTCATAATATTTGTATAGTTTTATTAAGTTTTAGTTCATTTTAGGTTTCCTTTAATATATATATATATATATATATATATATATATATATATATTATTATATATATATATATATATATATATATATATATATATTATATAGTCTTTATTATGATTTATTTTTTAGTTTTACTTTTTTATATATCTATATAGTTTTTGTTGTGTTTTAGTTTTTATTTCGTTTTAGTATTAGGGTTTATTTTTTAGTTTTGTTTATTTAGTTTTACTTTTTTAAATGTCTATATAATTTTTAAGTTTTATTTTGTAAACTCTATAGTTTTTATTAAGTTTTAGTATATTTCATTTTAGGTTTACTTTTTTTTTTTTAATACATCTATATAGTTTTTATTACGATTTATTTTTTAGTTTTACTTTTTTTTTATATACACATCTATGCGTTTTTGTTGCGTTTTAGTTTTTAGTTCTTAGTTTTAATATTAGGGTTTTTTTTATTTTAATGTGTTAAAGCAATATTAAGCAGAAGATCTGAAATAGTATTGTCTTGTAAAATGCTCCAACAAAAAAAAAAAAAATAAAAAATAAAATAAATGGTTTACAGTGTACTTAAATAAACGAAAATGTTGCAAAAATTCAAGATGAAATGGCAACCCATGTACTTTGACAATGTAATTCTGAGTACAGAACAGGACTTTAATTGATTGGAATTAATTCTAAAAAGAAAGATTATACTGATAAACAACTTTTTAGGGGAACAACATGCATGCACTGATGAATCATTCACAAAAATACTAGGAATGTGTGTTGAGAAAGTACAGTGTCCCTTTTTTTATTTTGACTTTAAATGAGGTAGTGTTGTCGTTGTTCTGTAATGAGTCAAAGCAGAGGTGCATTTGCCTTTAAACTTTGCTGCAAACCATTTTTCCTTGCAAAAAGTCTTGAATATTACATCTATCACCCAGAGCTCCCCGAATGATTCATCAAACCTCAGAGGCAAAGAATGATTGCAATTAAAAAAAAAAGAAAATGAGGGCAGTGAACATACTATACGAGCGCAGGCTCTGATGGCTGTTCCACAGCCGGCAGGCTTTTTCTATGACAAATTAGTGGAACATAATAAAATTGCTTCACTCCGATTCCCAAGATTCACATTATGGGACTTATTCCTCATTTACACATTGTACAGTGAAGGTACAGGAGTACTCACAGTCCCTGGAGAGTCTACCACTGTGCAATCGATCTTTTTCATCCTGCGAGATACTCCAGCATGTAATTCCTCACACAGTCAAAGTGCTAGAAGAGAAAAACAAGAATAAAGCTGGTCAAAGAGTTAAAATAGAGCTTGTAAAAGCACTTTAGACATATGGCTATATGGATACAGAAGACCACAGTCAATGAATAAGACAGGCTGTGCTTCAGTTTCTACAATAGTAAGCTGTCCATTGAGACAATACTTTTAGGCATCACAGGCACCTTTACTAAATAAATTCATGAAAAAAATAAATGCATAAACTAATAAATAGAATTCCTGTATAATTATATGCATAGCTAACTGCATAAATAAACATACATACAAACTGTAAATGTAAAATGCATAAGAAAATGCAAAAATAAATACATGTATAAACAAACGAATAATATAAATGAATGCACAAACGAACAAATTAATGAACGCATGTATGAATGCATGCATGAACGAACAAAAATGCACAGATGAATAAAGAACTAATGAATGCATGAATGCATACATGAATCCATGCATGAATGGACGAACAAATGCATGCATGAATGAACAAACAAATGAATAAATGAATGAACAAACAAATAAAAAAAAGAATGCATGCATGAATGAATGAACAAACGCATGCATGAATGAATGAACAAACACCAAATGAATGCATGAACAAACAAACAAACGAATGAATGCATGCACAAACAAACTAAAGAACAAACAAATGAACAAATCAATGAACAAACAAATGAATAAATGAACAAAGAATGAATGAACGCATGAACGAACGAACGAATACAAGAATGCATGCATGAACAAACGAATAAATGAATGCTTGCATGCAAAGCATTAAAATAACGGCTTAAAGGCAGCCTACCACATCATGGCATAAATTAAAAGTATACACACTATATACTTCATGCATATGACAAATCTATGGAGCAATTAGCTATATACAATTTAGTTATTCATTATTTTCACCAAATATCTGTGTGCGCCACACATACACACACATATACATATACATATAAATAATAAAATAAAATAAAAATCTCAAGCTGTTAGCTGATCAACATGTTAACATCAAACTATTAAAACTCAAGTAGGCACACAAGTAGACTTAATGATTCTGCACATGAAGAGTGTTTCAAATTAAACACTTTATAAAGAGTAGTCAGTGGGGAAAAAAAAAAAATAAAAAAATTTAAAACAGACCAATGGGGTCAGAGTTAATATTACAATGAGGACAGACGAGCTGAACACCCACTCCAAGACTACAATTGGGATGACTCCAGCTTTGTAGAGTAATGCAACAAACCTGAGCCAGCAAATCATGCAAATCGGCAACAGACTGAACAAAGAGGAAAAGAAAGACACAAGACGTGTCCAAAGCAGCCCACCAGTGCAGCCTCAGCCCATGCAACTTCCATCAAACGGACAGAGACTTGAAACCCTGAAGACAGTTGGACAAGACGGGAAGTTTTTTGAATGTTCGCCACTATGAAAAAAAACAGAGCCAAAACACTGCAGAGAAATGACTGCCAGCCTCT
The DNA here is from genome assembly GCA_036247105.1 of Cirrhinus mrigala. Taxonomy (NCBI): domain Eukaryota; kingdom Metazoa; phylum Chordata; class Actinopteri; order Cypriniformes; family Cyprinidae; genus Cirrhinus; species Cirrhinus mrigala. The sequence goes on from CM070016.1 coordinate 27,344,399, forward strand.
TCATCTGTCTCCTCATCAGCTAGAGAAGGATTTCTAAGCTCTTCCGCTGTCATTCTCAATACCTGACGGAAACTCAGGACAGCCGTGCGTAGAACAATTACACTCTGAGATGAGCCCAGATCTCCTGCAGCCTGTTTCCTATTTACCTATAGGAAATGAAAGACTGGAGAGAGATAAAATAATGTAACGGCGGAAAGCCTGATGCTGCTTCACGTTTGTGGAAAACTGATGTGACAAATCGGCTAATAAGAATAAGATCTCCTTAATGTCTCGATGTTTTCTGACAGATTTAGAAGATTTGGTGGATCAGATGTAGTATATAAAAAACAAAACAAAAAAAAAAAAAGTGCAAATGGAGACTTTTGTTTGAAGTCAGCATGAAGACCATCTGTGGCATATTTCAGAGTTAAATAGGATATTTAGTGTTTAAAACAACTAATTTCATCCATTGAGAACAGTGTTAAATTTACCCTGATCAAATTCAAAATATTTTCACCCCCCTGGCTCTTAATGCATTGTGTTTCCTTCTGAAGCATTAGTAAGCATTTGAACCTTCTCTAATAGTTGTATACGAGTCCCTCAGTTGTCCTCAGTGAGAAAAGATGGATCTCAAAATCAGTCATTGCTGGAAAGGTTCAAAAACACAAAAACACTGAAAAACAAAGAATTTGTGGGACCTGAAAGATTTTTCAGAAGAACAGTGGGCAGTTTAACTGTTCAGCACAAACAAGGACAAACAACTATCACCAAGCAACAAAAAAAAAAAAACAGCTGTGGATCATTCAGGTAACAACACAGTATTAAGAAACAAGTGTATGTAAACTTTTGAACAGGGTCATTTTTATAAATTCAGCTATTATTTTCTCTTGTGGACTATATGCAAACATCTTTAATGTGAAATATCTTATTCAGGTCAGTACTAAATTAAAAATAACATGCATTTTGTATGATTCCTTTTATTTTGGTAAAAGAATTAACATTTGACAGATTCTGGAAGGTGTATGTAAACTTTTGAACTATATAAACTCAATTCTATATATATATATATATATATATATATGTGTGCGTGACAATTTTTTTTCTCCCCTTCTTCCCACCAACTACAAAGCTTTCTGCTTAACAATATTTTTGAAGTGTTCCAATCAGGTTTTAGGAAAAACCATTCCACAGAAACAGCACTGCCTAAAGTTCGAAACAATATTTTACGGACTCACGATTCTGGCAAGTTTGCCGCATTAGTGCTATTAGATTTGAGTGCAGCATTTGATACAACTGACCACTCTGTGGTCACACAAATTTTTGTTTGGAGCAATGGGTTGGCATTCAGGGAGATGCTCTTAAACTGTTTCAATCCTATTTTAATAATAGAAGGTACTGTGCTAGCATGGGTGAATTTACTTCGAATGCAGCCCCTTTTATGTGTGGTGTCCCTCAAGGCTCTATTCTCGGCCTGATTTTATTCTACTTGTATATGCTTCCCTTGGGGCCATTCTTCAAGAAACACTGTATCTCCTTCAGTTACACAGATGATACCCAAATTTATCGTCCCCTGGGATCTAAACGCATGAGTTTGAATTCTCTGCTAGCTTGTCTAGCAGATGCTAAGGCCTGGATGTCCTTAAATATTCCTCACCTCAAAGAAGGCAATACATAGTTGTTAACATTTACTAATGCATTATTATAAAATCATGAACTATGAACTTACATGAACATGAATGTGTTTTTCATTGTAAGTTCATGTTAGCTAATGCATGTTAAAGGAGAAGTCCACTTCCAGAACAAAAATTTACAGATAATTTACTCACCCCCCCCCCGTCCTCCAAGATTTTCATCTCTTTCTTTCTTCAGTTGATAAGAAATTATGTTCAAGGAAAACATTCCCGAATTTTTCACCATATAGTGGACTTCAATGGTGCTCCCAAGTTTGAACTTCCAAAAATCAGTTTAAATGCTCTAAACGATCCCAGCAGAGGTAGAAGGGTCTTGTCTAGCAAAACGATTGGCTATTTACAAAACAAATTGACAATTAATATACTTTTTAACCTCAAACTCTTGTTTAAGTCTGCATTAACTGTTTTTTCTGGTTCAGTGCGGTCAATACAGTTAGGGTATGTCGAAAAACTCCCATCTCGGTTTTTTTTTTCCCCGACTTCAAAATCGTCCTACATCGCTGCAGAAGTACCAACCCAGTGTTTTAAAAGTGTACATGCAGGGATCAAAAGCCTTTTACAAAAAAAAAAAAAAAAACATAAAACAGCAATGTAGGACGATTTTGACTTTGAAGAAGAAAACGAGAAGGAGTTTTTAAACGTACCCTAACTGTAATGACCCATATTACACAGACACAGACACAGACTACACGTGTGCATCACAGAGACAAGACAAGACAAGCGTTAGAGGTTAAAAAGTAAATAAATTGTCAATTTGTTTTGCTAGACGACCTTTCTCGGTTGGGATCATTTAGAGCCATTTGAAGCTGCATTTAAACTGCATTTTGGAAGTTCAAACTTGGGAGCACCATTGAAGTCCACTATATGGAGAAATAATTTGGGAAAGTTTTCCCTCAAGAAACGATTTCTTATCGACTGAAGAACATGAAGACATGAACATCTTGGATGACAAGGGGGTAATTAAATTATCTGTAAATTTGTGTTCTGGAAGTGGACTTCTCCTTTAACCTTATTGCAAAGAGCTACCTTAAAACAAAGAAATAAAAATGGCAAAAAAAAAAGTTAGAGTTATTTTTTTGTTGAATTTAAAAATCTCCTGCTTCTCAAATGTTTGTCTTGATGAGAAAAATAAACAGCAAACGCGTGTTTATTTCTCCTGACGAATTTTAGACGAGACATCTGAGACAAAGTTAAAAATTAAATGTGCAACAACTGAGAACTCAATTAAGAGCTATGAAACAGCAACGCCCCTGGGATTCAATGACATTTAGCTATTTCGGTAAACAGATCGAATGTGTTATTAAAAATGATTACCATCCAACAACTAAAACGAGAAGTCTGGTGACGAACACGGTCTCCAGTCACTTTCAATACAATGGGGAAATGATTCGTTTTGCTCTGCTGACAGTCACACAATGGGTGCGGTGGAAGAAAACAAAACATGAAAAGTCCTTGCTGATTGTCATGACATGTCATTTAAGTCACAATGAGGTTTTTCGCTGTAACAGGGCCTGTGATGTAAAGCGAGATCTGTGTGGGTGGGGTTGGAAAGTGTTGTGCTGAATTGGCTACAATAACAAGTTAAGTTCTTTTCAATAGCGAGAAGTTCTTCCACGGTCACAGACGGATAAGATTGACGGTTCAGCGCAGTGAGTCACCGTGGGTTATTTCTAAAACCGATAAGAATCCGTAGCCAGCGGAGTCTCTGCAATCCCCTACCGCTCTTTAAAATGAACCCCGCGTTCCCGAAGACTCTCTAAATCACTTCAAAAAGTCCTCGGATAATTGTGGGATTTTATACCATTAGAGTGCACTAATTCAGTTTCACTGCTACAGGCGCTGATATTAAATGGAAAATGAACCAGGGGGCAGAAATGATAATGAAGGATATTAAGGCATCTGAATAGAATTTTAGGGCACACTGGCGAGACGCCGAAGCCAGAGCACGTTCCTCTCAGGGGGGAGAAGCTTACTTGGAAGCCGTTCCTGACTTCACCGTGCGTCAGTGAGACTCTTACGGGTGTCCTTGTGAGGCCTTGGTTACCGTCTCGCTGCTGGTAGACGTCAAACTCGACTTTTTTCGATTCCAGGATTTGAGGAACGGCCTCATTAGCTCCTGCTGCAACTACACACTAAATCAGCACATCAGAAGGATTCCTGAAGAATCATTTGACACTGAAGACTGGAGTAATGATGCTGAAAATTCAGCTTTGCATCACAGAAATAAATTACATTTTAACATGTATTCAAATACAAAATGGTTACTTTAATTTGTAGTAATATTTCACAATTTTATAACATTTGTACTGTATTTTTGATTAAATAAATGCAGCCTTGGTGAGCAGAAGAGGCTTTTTTTGTTTGACCAACCCTAAACATTTGAAATGGTAGTTATGGGGCAAATGCATTTTTCCATTGGCAGAAATTCAGCTGTACGTTTTTCAATATTATAGATTTATCAGTGCCTGTTGTTTGGAAGCCTCAAGGCAAAAATAAAGTGAAGCATGCACAGACAAAGTATTACTACTAAATTATTACAAGGTATTCTACACTTTTACAATAGTAAAGCCACAGTTAATTTTCTTAAGGGATTTGTACTTGTGTATACTTTATTTCTTTGTTTTGTTTTTAGAACTGTACTGCCTTAACGGTTCAATGTTTTCTCTATTAAAAAAAAAATTAAAAAAAAAAATAAATAAATAATTGTGAAATCGCACCAAAATCCTGATATAAAACAAATCATTCACGAACCCGCTCTAGTCCCGATCTAAGCCAAATGATTCGCAATCCGTGCTACGAAGATCCGACCTACGAAGATCCAACCTAAAGCAAAAGATTCACAAACCCGCTCTGAAATCCCAAACTAAATAATGATTCGCAAACCAACATTTCATATCAGGACACCGAGCGCGGATCAAGAATAATTTGACTTATGTTGCGTATCTCAAATCATTTGATTTGAATCATTCAGTTCACAAAATGATTCATGAGCCTGTTGCAATCTAAAAATCAAATGGTTCGCGATTTGAAGTCCTTATCTGGAACAAATGATTCACGATACGTGGTCCGATTATAGTGCTTTGAAACGGTGAATCATTTTGCGATACAATGGTTTAACTGATTTGGTGTTTCAAAAAGCTCTGTTTCACCCATCATTACATGCTTTTTAAAATCGTTACAAGCGATGCTGAAATTAAAAAATTAATGTTTCTTTTTTTTTTTTTTAATTTGTTTTTTCTAGTAAATCAAGTTTGAATCAATCACCGCGGTTCCCACATAAATGACTCAATTGTTTTGGTTCATCTGTTCCTCTTTTCACGTCCTCTTCAGCCACGTTTACACGACACTGTCAGTACCGCTACTTGCTTAGCTCGATTGTTTTCTAACATTAACTGAAATAAGCAAAAAAAGTTATTTAAAATTTTTTTGTTTTTTTTAAATTGAGTGAATTTTGTGTAAATAGATACGTGTTCTTTGGCAAAATTAAACACTATTTCATAGATACAGAGTCTTTCAAAACTTCAAGCACTTTTCAAGTACCTCTTTGGGAATATCGTTTTTTTCAAAGGTTTTCCGGGCCTTAAATTTCAAAAAGTCAAATTCAAGTACTTTAAGCACCTTGTACAACCCGTACAAACATAATAAATGAGTACTAAAAAAATTACATGGAATATTTGTACTTGTAAAAAATTGACACACTGATGGACCATTTAAAACTAACTATAGTGGCAAAAAGACAAAGAAACGGTGCAAGTCACAGCACTGTCCCTTTAAACCCAAAATCCTGTTGCTGACGAATGTTATGCATCAGCTACCCAAATATGGATTATTTGCCAGGTTATTTCACAGTTCTGCTCATGAATATCTAATTTACTTGCTCCTAATGCCTCAAACCAAACCCCAAATATCTTTCAAAGATTTGATGGCACTAACCTGGCAAATCCAGTGATTAGTTCTTCCTCAAAAGTGTTAGTTGCTGCAGTCAGGTGACTTCAACACAACTTTGTTGCCATGCAGACTGATAAAGACCTGTGCACTCAGACTGCAGGAAGTTGCATAACAATTAATGCAATCTGATTGGGAATTGGCATGTTTGTCAGTGCTTCCCAGTTTGGTGTGCAGTCAGACGGTCAGTGAACAGACTGTAGGCGGTACGTTTGTGAGCTGTCTGACACTACTATGAACCTGACAAACCCAAAATTATGATGCATGGAGAAATACTACGTCACTTCAGGTTTGTTATTTTGATGCACAATCTTTTGACTGTAATATTAAAAATGAACCAATATCCAGACAACCAAGTTGGGGTTTGAAATACAACCTGGTCCAATCAGTATCTAAAATTACCTGGGTTGCTGAGGGAATAACCTCATCATATGGAACAACAGAGAAAGCTTTCTGGAGAACACCGTTTCATAAGTGTTTACATCTGGGACCCACTGCAACAGATCTAAGTGGGATTAGGAACATCAAAACAACTTTATTTGATATTATGTTATCTAATGTAGAAAATTTATTATTTAAAGCAAGATTCAACAACAGCTCAAGCCATGTCGAAAACATAAAGTGATTGTGCTTTATTAAAAAAAACGTTATTTGGGAAATAGTATAGTGTGAAACTGAATACTTGCACTCTACAAAGTTACATTTCCAAGGGGAAAAGTCTTTTTTTAACTTATTACAATTTTATTTAGACCTACAAAGTGCAAAGTGTGCATTTCGCAAATCATCTAAACTTAGATCTTGAGAAAAACTTTTTTTTTTTTGTTCATTTCAGTGAGCCAACAATCCAATTTAAAAAAAAATAAAAAACAAATAAATAAACAAAACAAAAACCCTCACACTCCCACACATCCAAATTAAAAAAATCCAATGACATCTATTGCAAAGTGAAAGCAATTGGCTACAAGTAAGGTCATTTATCTTAATGAAGACACATTTCACCAGCAGAGTCTTTGACCTAGAGCAATGTGTTATTCATTATAAAATACAGATGACTCCAATGCAAACATTGTAATAAATCACTAAACAAACATTTATATTTTAAGGATTCAGGACACTGATTTCTGCATAACAGCCATTATGTCCTGCAGCCCTATAGTTTGGACATTGAGAAAATAGTGATTAAACAAATTGTGCATAAGTTTACATATAAAAAATAAATAAATGAATTAAAAAAAAAAAAAAAAAAAATATATATATATATATATATATATATATATATATATATATATATATATATATATATATATATAAAAATATATATAAAAATATATATAAAAATATATATAAATATATATATAAATATATAAATATATAAATATATATATATATATATATATATATATATATATATATATATATATATCTCTCAACAACAACAACACTGCAACTAACTTACACATGAAATTTTAAAATAAAAAGACTAAAATTAGAGATCGACCGATATATCGATTTACTGATATTTTGCATTTTACGATATTTAAGCATTTTACCATATCGGGTTTGTAATATCGGATTCACCAATTAACGTGGGTGTTTGAGAATTACCAGCAGGATCGCTATTTCAGCGCATCTGAGGGGAGACGAGACAACAACGGCATGCATAGGTAAAGCACTTGCTTAGCTATAACAGCCATTAATGCACATATTAGATGTGTTACATAAATGACTGATATGCAGCTAGTTGTGGAGAGTGTAGTAGTGGAGGAGAAAAAAAAAAAAATAGATTAGAAAACTAAACAAAATAACGTAGTTTACTGGTGGTTCTGACAAACTGTTCATTGCTTAAGGCTTTTAAAAACATTTTAAAATAAAAACAAAACATTCAATGAAGGAGTCAGTGTCTTACTTCATTAAGACTTGCTTGACTATTGAAATCTGAATGATTCAATGACATACTTTTGTTTTGTTTTAATCGCTACTGTAGACAATAAGTGTTTATACCCAAACTATAAACTTTTATCCCAGTACTTCTACTATTTAAATGTCTGTATCCATCTAGGCTACTAAAAGACTTGCTTCCAGATCTCATAGATCCTCTGCTAAATATTATTAATTCATCACTGTCATTAGGATATGTCCCCAAAACCTTCAAACTGGCTGCTATTAAGCCTCTAATTAAAAAACCACAACTTGACCCCAACGAATTGACTAATTACAGACCTATCTCGAATCTCCCATTTCTATCAAAGATATTAGAAAAGGTTGTATCCTCACAATTATCTTCCTTCCTACAGAAATATGATATCTGTGAGGATTTTCAGTCAGGTTTTAGACCATACCATAGTACTGAGACTGCTCTTATTAGAGTTACAAATGATCTACTCTTGTCATCTGATCGTGGTTGTATCTCTCTGTTAGTGCTACTGGATCTTAGTGCTGCGTTTGATACTGTTGACCACAACATTCTCTTGAATAGACTTGAGAATTATGTTGGCATTAGTGGTAGTGCATTGGCATGGTTCAAATCGTACCTATCTGACCGCCATCAATTCGTGGTAGTAAATGAAAAGGTATCATATCGATCACAAGTGCAGTATGGAGTACCGCAAGGCTCAGTACTAGGGCCATTACTCTTTACGCTTTACATGTTACCCCTGGGTGATATCATCAGGAAATATGGTGTTAGCTTTCACTGCTACGCTGATGATACCCAGCTCTATATTTCTTCGCGGCCCGGCGAAACGTACCAATTTGAAAAACTAATGGATTGTGTAGTTGAGTTAAAAAATTGGATGACAAGTAATTTCTTACTGCTAAATTCTGAAAAAACAGAGGTGTTAATTATTGGGCCTAAAACCTCAGCGTGTAATAACCTACAACACTGTCTAATACTGGATGGCTGCTCTGTAAATTCTTCGTCATCAGTTAGGAACCTAGGTGTGCTATTTGATGGTAATCTTTCCTTTGAAAACCACATCTCTAGTATTTGCAAAACTGCATTTTTCCATCTCAAAAATATATCTAAACTACGACCTATGCTATCAATGTCAAATGCTGAAACATTAATTCATGCATTTATGACCTCACGGTTAGATTATTGTAATGCTTTATTGGGTGGTTGTTCTGCTCGCTTAATAAACAAACTCCAGCTGGTCCAAAATGCAGCAGCTAGAGTTCTTACTAGAACCAAAAAGTATGATCATATTAGCCCGGTTCTGTCTACACTGCACTGGCTCCCTATTAAACATCGTATAGATTTTAAAATCTTGCTAATTACTTACAAAGCCCTTAATGGTTTAGCTCCTCAGTACCTGAGCGAGCTCCTATCACATTATAGTCCCTCACGTCCGCTGCGTTCTCAAAACTCTGGCAATTTGATAATACCTAGAATATCAAAATCAACCGCGGGCGGGAGATCATTTTCTTATCTAGCGCCCAAACTCTGGAACAATCTACCCTACAATGTTCGGGACGCAGACACACTCTGTCAGTTTAAATCTAGATTAAAGACCCATCTCTTTAACCTTGCTTACACATAACACATCAACATATTCTTATAATTCAAATCCGTTAAAGGATTGTTAGGCTGCATTAATTAGGTCAACCGGAACCGGGAACACTTCCCATAACACCCGATGTACTCAGTGCATCGTCAGAAGAATGGCATCTACGCTAATATTAGTCTGTTTCTCTCTTATCCCGAGGTCACATTAACCACCAGATCCAGTCCGTATCCAGATCAGATGGTCACTGCAGTCCCCCGGATCCAGTCCGAACCCAGCCCAGATGGTGGATCAGCACCTAGTGACGACCTCTACAGCCCTGAATGTCATCGGAGTCCACATCAACTAGATGAGCCCCAGAGACGGATCCACAGTGAAGACCTCGTCACCTAGACGGCTGTCGGCACAAGACCACGGGACCTTTGGCCAGAGGAGAACTGGCCCCCCGACTGAGCCTGGTTTCTCCCAAGGTTTTTTTTCTCCATTTGTCACCGATGGAGTTTTGGTTCCTTGCCGCTGGCTTGCTTAGTTGGGGACACTTTCTCTCAACACAATATTGCATTTTATTTTATTGTTTTTGATTAACTACCTTTACCTAAAATGTGAGTGTTTACTGTTGCCTTTGGCATTGTTGATGTACTGTTTCCTATCTAATACTGTACAGCCGCCTTGTCACAATTCTGTATTGTTAAAGGCGGTATATAAATAAAGGTGACTTGACTTGACTAAACTTTCGCTAGCCTATCTACTGCCCAGACTGCCGTGAGCTGATACAGTGTCAGGTTCGCCGTTCTCTCCAACATTACATAACTAATTAAACTTGATCTTTACATTCCTAACTTTAATGCAAAGTTTAGATATTAGCCGTCGATCACTCCCTGTCACTGAAACTGCGCTCCGCTGAAACTCGGAACCGGACTTTTTTTTTTTTCTCTCTCTCTCTCAACCAATCTCTGCTCCGGATTTGCACAAACTACATTGAAATTAGGGGTGTGTAAAATGACGATTTTTTTTTTATTGTGGACAATTAAAATGTCTCCACATTCTGCTTTTTAAGAAATATACTATATTTCGTGCTACTGCGCACATTCTGTCAGACACAATTCTGGCGCCTCCGTCTCAATATACGCGGCATACATTCACATCAAATGATAACTCCGCTTAAGAGTTCCACTCACGCAGGGGCGTAATTTCCACTAGGGACACACTTTGAAAATCCCGACTGTGTCCCTCCACTTTCAAGTTGTTTTGTTAAATTAATGTCTTGTATTGTAGAATGCACGCTCAGCACCGCCGAGAGTTTCGCGCCGTCGTTAAAACGAAACCGAAAGTAAAACGCGCACGCGCCTTCAAAAGCAATTTTACTACCATACGTTTAGAGAGCGACTCCCCAATGTGCGCAAATTAGGCTACATAACATATCTAGGCTGTAAGCTATAATAAGTTGTGTAGTTGTCTATAGCTCTGTATCATGCTTGAAAAATTTGGTCTCTATTTGCACTTGGAATATTGAGAGACTAGCCTACTTTGATTATGGCTGCATTTATTGTTTGCACTTAATACGACTAAGAAACGACTTAATACGACTTATTTTTTGTTATTTATAGTGTAGATTGTTTAAAAATGCAGTGGTTGCCTCTAATTTAAATGGCTCTACATGTAATAGAGAAAATAAACATCTTATTCATGTACTCATATTTTCATTAATTCTTACCCCTTGCTTAAGGCGTAAAATAAATATTAAAAAAAGGCTTTTGGAATCAGCCTATTTGCTTGTAAAAACATCGGCAAACAGAATCGGCCATGAACAATCAAGATCGGTGCTTTATTAAAAGGAAATGCCGGGCTGAGTGTTGGCTGTTCTGCTCAATTGGCAGTTGTGGTGCTCCTTAATATTCATTTGGTGCTCCTAAATTTTTTTTGGTGCTCCTAACTTTTTGAAGTTGGGAGCACCAGTGCTACCAAGTAAAAAAGTTAATTTCGAGCCCTGTAATGTGGTTAAAAAGACTGTTTGTGTTGCTTTTTCTGCGTTCACATTTACCCCGACCCTCTGATTCATTAACATGGGCAGCGACAAAACGTGCTTCTCAGGCTACACTGACACTCGCGATGTGAAATAGTCATAACAGACATAGCTAAATCGTTGTTATTGTTATGTTCCAGCACAGCCACCGCATGTAACTTTTAACAAGATTCACTTGTTTAAAACACCCTAAATGATATTAACATTTACTATATAACCATTATTTCGCTAATACACATCTAAAAATATACACCTCTATGGAAATTAATTTATTATCTCCGCGAGCGATCGCAGTTCGAGTATAGTTCTGTGTAAACAGCGCTATGTCAGAATCTACAACAAAATATTAGAGATTCTGATATAACATACCAGTTTAGATGTGCAAGAAAATACGATGTTTTGTTTGTTATATTCCAATATTTCAGAGAATATTATTCAGTGAACTAACGTTATCCAGTCAGCTGTTCTTCACTCTTTATATTAAACAGCTTATAAACCTACTAAAACCGTAGTTTAAAATGAAGTCGATATGACTCCTGTCCTTTATTTATTTTCTCCATTTGAAAACATTAGACATTCTACATTTATTTTGCTTATTAATGTTGCAGCTGATGCATTTTATAAAAATAAAATAAAAATAATAATAATTATAAGTAAGTTTTTATTGTTTTATTTATTTTATTGAGGAAAAATCAAAGTGAAGTATGGACGTACTTCACTCAGTCATTTATTTACTTTATAACAGTAAATAAATATCAGTTCTGCATATCGGTTATCGGGCAAATAAACGTGCAAATAATTGGTATTGGTAATTAAAAATGTTTTTTTTTTTTAAAAATCAATATCGGTTGATCACTGACTAAAATAGTATTTTCTTGTTAAACACTCAACTTTTTTTTTTTTTTTTTTTTTTTTACATTTATAGCACAAGGTACAAAAGCGGTCATTGTGGTAGTACCTTTTTAAAAGGTATAAATATGTACTATTAAAGGGATAGTTCACCCAAAAATTTAAAATTACCCCATGATTTACTCACCCTCAAGCCGTGTCCAAGGTGTATATGACTTTCTTCTTTCAGACGAATACAATCGGAGTTATATTTAAAAAAATAAATGTATAAATTAAAAAAAGTCCTGGCTCTTCCAAGCTTTATAATGGCACTGAATAGCTGTTGAGATTTTAAAGTCCAATAAAGTGCATCCATCCACCAAAAAAAGTGCTCCACACGGCTCTGGGGTGTTAATAAAGACCTGGACTCACATAGCCTGATGGCAGAAGGTTTGGGAACCTTGGCCGCTTTGAATGGCCAAGGCCCGCCAAAGAGGCCATATGACTGACAGGCAACCAATCATATTTCGTTTCCATGCCACATCAGGGTGTGGAAATGTTGCCACAAGAACAGAGTGGTGTGTAAAACTCTGACATGTTTTAAAGATTTTATGCCGCAAACTTCATAACCAGTATCAACTTGTCTGATGACAACTTTAAAACTCCTGAAGTGCTCCCAGCTATATGTGTGCCGTATGCATGAGACACTCAGCCAACGGTCCGTGGGCGTGACGTCTGAGGCTGAGACAAATAAAGGCCTTCTGAAGCAAATCGATGCATTTGCATAAGAAAAATATCTACATTTAAAACTTTATAAACAGTAATCTCTAGCCTCCGCTAACTGCCGTACGCACATTCATATAGAAAGTGGTGTAGTGGTCCAGCAGTGACAATCGCAGAAGTGACAAATACAAAATTGCAGTGGAGAGAGCAAAACAAAACACTGGTCATGAATTAGAAGTACAAAAATTAGAATTTATAAAGAAAAACGTCAAAGAATTTCAATAAAGGCCAAGAGTAGAGCCCTATGATTTTCGCGACGTGGAAACCGCAGACAGAATCGCGGAATCCAGTCTTAAAAACGGAATTTACAGTTTAACAGAATGTCACAACATGGACTAGTATCTGTAAATATTAAACCGTAAAAAGACTAATTAAATATGAATCCTGTATGTTCTGCATATCTCCCGGTCTGAGTGAATGATTGAATGAATGAATGAATGAATGTTTAGTTTTGTTAGCTCAGTTTTGTTTACTCGTACTGACGCTTACGGTGATTCCAGCATCTGCCGTCTCATTAAATGAGGACATAAATACATGAAAAACATCTCCAGAACTGCTCTAAGAGTCACTTCATGAACATTTTGCCATTTCATTTGAGTAAAACTAGCATCATCATATACACACAGAAATCTAGAGGAATTCACGACAACCCGTCAAAATAAAATTTGGGTTTAAATTGAAGACACTGAGCCAGAAATAGGCCAGTATTACTATTATTTAGTAGAATACTACTACTACTACTACTACTACTACTACTACTACTACTACAAAATTAAAACTATTTTTTAAGAAACAATCACACAATATTTCCTCCATGTTTAAATTTTAATAGTAAATCCCATTTATTTTCCAAATAAATAAAATGTGTTTTTCATTAATCAAAAGATAAATTAAATCAGTGTTTTATGCCTTCATATCAGCAGCCATATCACCCTGCAGCCCAAAATTGGTTGCCCACTGAAGCTAAGCAGGGTTGAGCCTGGTCAATACCTGGATGGGAGACCTCCTGGGAAAACAAGGTTGCTGCTGGAAGAGGTGTTAGTGAGGCCAGCAAGGGGTGCTCACCCTGTGGTCTATGTGGGTCCTAATGTCCCAGTGTAGTGATGGGGACACTATACTGTCAAAGAGCACCGTCCTTCGGATGAGACGTTAAACCAAGATCCTGACTCTCAGTGGTCATTAAAAATCCCAGGATGTCCTTTGAAAAGAGTAGGGGTGTGCGAAATAAGCTGGTGTGCGGTGGGCGTTCTGACGCAATATGGCTGCCGTCGCATCATCCAGGTGGATGCTGGTTTAACCTAATTTAAGCATTAAAAAGGAGTCCAGAAAAATTAAAATGGAGGGTGGGGAGGAAAAAAAAAAAAAAAAAAAAAAACGCAATCCAGAAAAAAGAAACTGGGAGAAAAAAAAAAAAAAAAAAAAAAAAAACACGGAATTTGGGAAAAAATAAAATGAATTTCAAAAGGCCCTACAAGAGGAGACTGGTTTTCCTCTGCTGTAAGCAAAATTTGTTTCTCACAAGAGTAGCATAGCTTATTCTACACCTACGTCCTTTGTCATCCGCTGGAACACCACTCTATTGTGAGTGCGAGTACGACAGTGGAAGCTAGAGAGTTGTAAATATGAACATTTTTTCTACACAAATGCATTGACTCACTTCAGAAGTCCTTTATTAACCCTCCTGGAACAGTGTGGAGCACTTTTTATGATGGATGAATGCACTTTTTTGTACTTCAAAATCTCAACACCCATTCACTAGGGTTGGGCATCGAAAATCGATTCTGATTGCAGAATCGGATACTTAAGGTCAGGAATCGGATAATTCCTGTGAAATTAAAATTTCAATTCCGCCTATTGATTCCTATATGCGTTTGTTTTTTTTTTTTTGTTTTTTTTTGTTTTTTTATACATCATCTGTGAGGACCCGACCTAGCTATCTGCCAGGACCTTCTCGCTAATCTAAGTGCATAGTGCTCCAAAGTATGGCTATACTTGCGATCAGAAGTCGAAAAAGCAAAGTAGCCTATAATATTTATGATAAGCTACATGTTGCAATAGATGTGTCCCCACCAATATGACAAAGCATTTTAATTTAACAGATCATCAAAGATCACAAACACGCTTCAAATACCAGTGTGATTCTGTTCCTAAATTACAATGATTCATCTATTTGATTCCTCAACCTTTCTTCCGTGCAGCGTACGACGAGTGTGATTTGAACATTAAAATCCTAAAGAGAGCCACTGTCATGTATATGAATGAAACAGTTTCACAGTCATTTTCAACCACACAGTTCATTGTTTCTGTGTTACAAACATTCAAATAATCACAGAAGTACTGGGATAAAAGTTCATAGTCTGGATATAAACTCTGATATGTACGGTAGAGATCAAAAGAGTAAATCATCCTTTTGAAAGTTAATTTGACATTCCAAATAATGTTAAAGATTTATCGATTACGTTGTTATGCTAGTAGATGGTGAAAGGGGGCTGTTAATAATGTATTTGTCTTTGATCATTCATTCAAAAACACCGATTCATCCAGTAATGAAACCAAGTAAATCTTGAGTGAATCACTGAATCATTAACTCATAAATTAGGCCTACATGTGATTTTGTTAACGATACCCAACCCTACCATTCACTGGCATTATAAAACTTGGAACAGCTAGGACATTTTTTAACATAACTCCGATTGGCTTGAGGGTAAATCATAGTGCAATTTTTTATTTTTGGGTGAACTATTACTTCAAAAGGTACCAATACATACACTTCAGGTACTAATATGCACCTTTAAGGTAGTTGTATGAACCATATAGGGGTAAAAAAGGTACAAATATGCCCCAGTGACTTTTTTTTTCCTGTGAACAAACTTTACTTTTGCTAAACTAGACCAAACACACTTGTTCCAAAATCCTGCCCTTCAAAAACATGTCAGCCAACCCAATGTCACCAAATCCAAGCACACAAATTGACTGACAGTTAAAGAGAAAGCTCTGATTGGTCATATCTATTGGTTTGTTACACAAGAGACGCATTCTGCTGTTTATAGACTCACACAAACAGCTGTGTGAGTTTAAGACACTCATTTCACTGATAGCTTTCAGATAATGAGGACATTTTATGGGTGTTGTTCCCAAATAAAAGACAAAAACAAATATGGATATAGTTTGTCTTTTAATAGAGTACACAGTACCAAAAATGTGTGTATAATTTCTTTGCACAGTCCAGCGTTTTCGTAACCAGTATCAAGTCCATTTCATGACTGCTCATGTCCTGGTACTCCAATAGGGGTTGCTGCTGAGCTACTAGAGATCAGTTCTCCAGCTGATTTCCCGGCCTCAAGCTAGTTAATTAAGCACAGTGAGTCATATTTCAGCACCATTACAGATTTACGACTGGAGAGAGGCCAATTCGACATGTGTAATGATGAAATAAATAGTCGAAGCAAGATTAAAAACAACAAATGATGGCTTAGGCAGATCATCATAATCATTTGTAACCAGTTTCCAGCATTATCAGAAAATAAGCAAGCAAAGATCAGTCCTATCCTCTGCAAGCATACAAGAGCTCTGCGCTATTACTAAGCTACCGTTATAAGTTATAATTAACTATATTAAAATTCAAGAAGATCATAAACACCCTGGGAGCTCGGTTATTGCCAAATGCTAATGTCCAATAAGAAAATCCTCGTTTTTAGTACTCTACGGACCAACGGCTCTTGAATGTGCTGCTTCTCAGTTAGTCCTCAAAATCAGTTCCATCTCATTGGGAATTTAATCATTGTTATTGATTCATACGCAGTCGGATTGGATCGTGTCATCAAGCTGCCGCCAGCAGCACAGTTTCATCCCGATATACAGAATGATCTCATGGAGAAATGTGTGCCGCGTGAAATCACGCTCAATAGCTGCTGTCTGCCTGATCCGGGAGCTGATTGAAATAGACGATGCTCATCGCACGCCGTCTCAATACAAATCACCATCAGTCTGCCAGCGCAGAGTAACCTACAGAATCAAGAGCTGTCAAGATCCCATCACAGTCAATCACTCAAGTCTTGGGGAAAAAGACGACAGTTTTAGCTTGATTTGAGTTCTTTTAAATAACCCAGAGGAAAACGATACTTCCTTTTCGTAGCTCATTAGTTTTAATGGAGTTCTTGGTTGAAGCATGAACTTTGTCTTGGATGTTTCTCTAAAATTTGTCCTTGGGGAAAACATAAATTTGAATCAAATGCGCCAAAGTTGACATTCGGTACGAGTTTAGAGCTATAAAAGCAGCTCATTTGTTCTTAGAGGAATTCGATGAGTTTATATTGAAATGTCTGCCTGAAACCTTGGTTTGCTGGCAAATCTGAGCACAGTTTGTGACATTAAAGAGATAGTTCATCCAAAAATGAAAATTTGCTTTTAATTTGTTCACCCTGAGTCAACTTTTTTTGTTTGTTTGTTTTTTTTCTCTTGGCGAGTACTTGAACAGGAAAGAAGATTTTAATTTTCGGGTTAACCACTCCTTTAAGAACTCTTTCGAAACTCTAGAGACACGTGAGGTCTTTTTCTTAGAAGTAACATCTGAGAAAAAGGCTGTCTACCCAAACAGTTTTCCCAAAACTGAAAAACTTACCACCATTTTACTCACTCTCATGAAACCTCAATGACGTCCATGACTCATATCTGCCACATTTATGAGGTGCATTTTGTACTTTTTAGTGTTTGACAGCTCAGGCAATCTTTTAACCTTCTTTTATGTTCCGCAGAAGAAAGTCAGACATGCTGGAACAGCATGAGGGCGAGTAAATGATGATGAAATTGTCATTTTTTGGTGAACGAGTCCCTTTAATCTCATTGCTTGTTGAAGGTATTAAAACAATTTTTCTTTCCAATGGGACGCTACTAAACCCAGACAGTAGCTTACTTTCCAAACACTCTGCTAATCAGGGGAGGAACAATCTTGAATTCATTTCCAACCTGTTTGGCTGGCGTTATTATATAATGACGCTCTCCATTCCCTATTCACTCAGACTGTTAAACCACACAAAACCCTTTTCTGCAGCGGTACGTGCGTCACTTCAGGTGACATAACGTCCATCACCTCGGCACTCATTTAGATGCCTGTGTGCGCTTTGAGTTTCAGATCCAATGGTTTCTCTCGGCAGGGTGCACCCTCAGAGCAAAATAAGCCTTCAAAAGTTCTGAAAGCCGTCAGCTTTGAAACTAGAGTTTGGTTTAAAAATGCTAAATCATTCATTTAATCAGTGTCTACGTGCCAAACCGCCTCCACCGTTTCATGTACAATCACACCTAATCAAGCCCACTTTGACACTGTTCGTTTAATGGGGCTTTTGCCTCCAACAGCTGGGAAAGGTGAAAGTTACTCTAGGTCACACTGCACCTATCAACAGCTTCTGAGCTCAGATCTACACTCATCACAGTATGTGAAGAACTATGCCTCAAACTACAGGTAGATTTCTCAGTGGGACACTGTGAAATTGGGTTCAGAATGGCATCTCGCTATACTGCGTATGCATTATGTTCTTCAAAATGTATTATATGCAACCAGATAAAACTGTGTGTTACACTGCATCCCATAATCCAATGTGCTCAATCTGACCTTCCATTTCCAAAGAGATGAATGAACTGAAGACATATTACTACAACTGCAAATTCATTCTTCATTTATAATTTGAACTAGGGATGGACCAAATAATCCTAATCCTTCAAAATAAAGCAAAGAATAAACATTAGAAATAAAATTCTAAATTATTATTAAAATAAAATTTAATTAAATTTAAATTTAAATGATATGTGCTAACGAAATGCAAAGAATAAACATTATAAAATATAATATAAAATAAAATAAATAAATGTGCTAATAAAGTTTATTTAATAATTTAATGGAAAATATGCATTTCACAAAGTAAAGAATAAACATAAAATTCTAAATTATTATTAAAATAAAATTTAATTTAAATAAATTATATGTGCTAATGAAATGTAATAATTTAATGGAAAAATTTATCTTTCAGCTATACAGCAAAGAATAAACATTATAAATAAAATAAAATAAAAAGATGTGCTAATAAAATTTATTTAATAATAATTTAATGGAAAATATAGCTTTCACCAATACAGAAAAAAATAAACATAATAAATAATACTACTGATAACATGTATATCGATATTAACAAAAAAAAAAAAAAAAATCCAACAGTAAGACTGTCAATATATTATATTGGTCCTATGCCCAAACGTCAAGGCATTTATACCAAATTTTTGTTAAAAACTGCAAAATTACCATTTTTAATTTCATTTTGATAATTGGACATCATTCTCACAGTTAAAAATGCATTGCAAAGCCTCAATGACAATGTAGCAAAAGACTGTTTGAAGTGTTTATGGTTGCATACTATTTCATATACTGTTTGTAAAAGTTCAGAATACAGCTTTTGTCTCATACAGACTTGCCAAATGAAACTAGATAGGATGAGCTTAATGTTGAAATATAACTGCCGGAGTGACTCGATATCAAAAATTAATTGAGGTTGCAAATGATTAAATAGCCAGACAAACAATCTTTGTAGTTCCTGATGGATAATGAGTAAATCTGAAAGAAACAGTCTGAAAACAGCAGCCAGCAAACCTCCAAGAAGGACTTTTCAGCACAAAGACAGATCGCTGTTCTGTGATGTGCTTCAAAGCCCAATAAACTTGGCTTTAGCAACTGATCAGAGATAAACAAGACAAAAGCTCTGATCTTTCCTCCAATCAGACATTTGACCTCGCAATCCCGCGACTCCTCCAACAGCTGTCTTACGGACTACGCTTATTCTGCCTCCAGGAAACAACCCAGAATTCCTCAGTGGAGCTCGACCGTCAAAACCTGATGCATTATTTTGAAGAAACGAATGCTGGAAAAACTGATTCAGGCTTTTCCATTCCCTGCAGCTCAAAAATGCAACTCCCTCTCGCAGATGGCATCGGGTAATGATAGCTTTGTGGAACGATCTTCTCAGGATTGTAATCAACGCATCAGGTTTTGTGTTTGAAATGCGCCGGCTGCAACCAAACACAGAATAAACAACCTGAAAGCACAGACACTAATGCCTCAAGACATTTGTAGAGACTGTTTTACACTGATAATTACTCCTGACAACACACAAAACGTCTGGGGCGTTTATCTGCAAGCGACGCGTTTACATATGTGACATGCATCTGCATGTACTGTAATCAGGCCACTTGCAGATGCAGCATGCAGTCAAGTTATCATTATATACAAAACATACCATTTGCCTGCAGCCAATAAACAAGCGTCATCGCTGTACTTTTGTGTAACAGTTAAGTGTGTTTTGTAAGCAATACCATCACACTGCAGTGTAATTCATGCATTTCATGCATTCTCGGTTACACATAAACGCCAAAGCGAAGCCAACGCCTTTTACAAGCAACGCAGCAGAGTGTGTGAATCACTGCTCTGGGATAACAGTCCAGAGGGACCCTTCTCTCCTGGCTTTAAATATCAATTTCTTATCCAACACTCAACAATTAAAAAAAACAAAAAGAATGAATCTACACTTGAGAAAGATCTGCTAGGTCTAAAGTTAATGACAGCACTTCCAAATAACATGCTTTTATTATACTAAAAATCACATATAATCTAAATGGATGCACATTAAATCTAAAACAAGTAAGATCTCCACGCCAAAATTTCCACCAAAAGAGAATATCCAGGAAGATGGTATAATGGGTGCAAGGTGCATGCAAACAGATAATGAAAGGTTTTGGAGACGTCAATGTGTGGCTCTGAAGGAAAAAAAAAAAAAAAAAAAAACACTCTTGCAATGGATCAAACAGGTATTTCAAGAAGTTACTTTATATTTACGTCACATACGCAGGAAGCATGACACAAGGAGAATAATAGCAGAATGCTGTAATTGCTCCAGTTCCATTCAAAGACTGGAACATTCATGATGAACTAAAAGATCACTGTAGGGCTCTGCAATATGGGCAAAAAAGTCAGTTGTAGAAACAAGACCAGAAAAAAATGTTTGTATGTTCTAATGAGTTATATTGTTTCAAATCAAGAAACAGGTTTGGGTTGTCCGATGCGTTGCACACATGCTATTAGCATAAATCACAAATACATATATACCATAATTATATACCATTACTCCCGTAATAAAATTCAATGCGAATATCCCACATTGCTGCCACAATACCACGGTGCAGTGAGTGTTACTACAGTAAATCATGGTAAATGATGGCGATGTGTAGATTGAAAAGCCTTCTGACTTTCTCGTTGCACACAGCTTTAAACTAGTTTGAATCACAGAGTCATTTGTGTTCATTGCTGATTTCAAGTGTTTCAAACTGGATCTTACAGCCCTGTTTAGTGCTCGTGTGACAGAGTAAATGCATCTCCTCTAGTGAGCTCACGCAGGGCGGCAGTTTGAACTTTGGTCCAAGCGGATAAACACTCCATGTGGCGCTATTCAAATGAGTCGCGCTGTTTCGTTCCGCTTTTGGTACATAACAATTATATTGAACATTTATCAGTCTCTTCATATCGTTTTATTGAGGAAAATTATATTGCGACAATTATCGGTATCAGGAAAAAAAAAAAAAAAGTTATCGAAATTTGTTTAATGCCTATTATATATATATATATATATATATATATATATATATATATATATATATATATATATATATATATATATATATATATATATATATGATTTAAAATAAAATACAATAAAAAAATAATATACAAATAATAATATAATATAATGTTAAAAAATTTATCAAATAAAAATAAAAATAAGTAAATAAAAGAAAAAAAATTAAATGGTGAGAGAGGTTATTTATGTCTAAGTGCTTATTGGTCACCAACTAGTTACGGTAAAAAAAAAAAAAAGAAAAAAAGTACCTGCGAGTTATTTGAATAAGAAATTAAAAGACTTCCTGAATAAAAAATCCAATTCCTGAAACTGAACCCAAGAAACTACTGTTTTGCTCATGAACTTCCAGATTGGGATGCATACATCACAGTTAATCATGAATGTAGTAGCATTAGATAAAATATCAAATAAATTGGCTTTCATTTTAAAGAAAAACAGAAAAATTACCTTTTTCAAGAGCATTTCACAAGGTTTTTTGGTTTTGAATAATGTTAAAAATAATAAAAATCAGTATTGCGTCACTTATTTTGTTCTTAGCAAATTTTTCTTAAATATATCCATGCATGTGCATTTATATATACACAGCGCACACACATATTATGCAAACAAAAACATTTATTTTGGAAGCGATTAATCACGATTAATCGTTGCACAGCAGTACTATTTTCATGGCAAGAAAAATTTATGCCCAAATTATATCAGGTTTTTACAATTTATTTTCACTAAGAACTCTAAAATTGTATTTCACTCAGAATTAGCTTTATTCACTTTATTCGCAAACACACGAGGAATTTGTTGTGGTTTTTTTAAAGGTGCTCCTGGTGTATACATGCATACATATCTGACATGAGAACAGAAAAACATTTAAATAAAAACTTTAAATAAATAATAATGTTTATGAATCTGGAACAGAAGATTTATTTACAGATTTGTGCATTATTTACTATATATACAGCTGCATATGTATTTACATAATAATACAAGAGAAAAGGGCTGAATAAAATCTGAATAAATCTGAATTTTATCTGAATAAAAAAAAAAAAAAAAAAAAAAAGGTTCTCCCATAGGGTTAAAACGAGCACAATCTAATAAAACATGCTTTAGGGATAAAGAGTTTTGGTATAGAGAACATGTTGGAGGATTTTCTGTGAACTTGAGGAAAACTGACTCCATTATACACACATATATACAAAAAAAAAAAAAAAAAAAACAACACACACACATCACCAAAACACCATCTGATAGAGGCACTGAGATGAAAACAGAAGTCAAACAATCTAAGAAAGTTATTAGTGAGTGTCCAAATACCATTTGAGGTCACTGTATACAGCATCAAGTCTTTAGGTGCTGTACTTCAATGGGATGCTCTGAGTAACGCAGCATTATTAACAATTAACTTGGATTAAACAACTGAATATATAAGCCCTGAAGACAAATATGCAGGTTACCAAGAACTGTAAAATAAAAAGGTTCAGGTTTCACCAATGTTCTAGTGGTTTTTATGCACCTGCAAAAACCAAAAAACATCTGAAGAACCTGCAATGATGCATCAAGACCCTCCATCTTCAAACAACCAACTCAAAACCCCTATATAGTCAAAAATGGTTCTTCCAACAGAAGCAACAACCACTGCAGGATTTTCATATCTTCAAGTACTGTAGAAAATAAAGACTTAGGTTTTAACAACCTATAATGTAACATCAAGAACCTTCTTAATCATCTCCAAAGAACCAAATACACTTTTAAAATAAAGTTTTCAAAAGAAGGTTTTTGCAACAAAATAACTATTTTGGGTACCCAAAGAAACTTTCAGCAAAAAAAAATCCTACAGAAGCATTCCTTATAAGAATGAAGAACATTTTAAATACTCTAAAGAACCTTTTCCACTTCAAAGAATTATGAAATGTTCTTTATGTTTACCATTACGATTGCAAAGGGATGGAAATTTCTGCTAAACTTCTGGAAACTCAGTGGTCAATTAAACCTACGCTGATGTCCGTGTTCAGTGGATACTTGACTGACTCACCTGAGAGAACAGAGGAATTTCATCAGATGCAAGGACAAGAAGATCAGAAAAATCTGACAATCCAATTAACCTGGCTTACTGAATCTTTTCAGCCACTTCACAAATCACTTCAGATGTAAGACATTCATGAGCGCAGATGAACTGGACAACCAGAATTTGAATCGAAATTACACAAATTTGAATTGCTATAATAATAATAATAATTAAAAAAAAAAAAAAAAAAAAAGCATTTTGTTTTTATTCATTAGCTCATAGTTTTAGAAAAAATATTTCTCAATTATTTTTTCTAATTATTTAAATCCTTAAAAACACATTAACATGAAAGCATAAAATAATCTAAAATAAAAATTAAATGCAAAACAAAACACAAAACAAACAAAAAATAAAAATAATAATAATAATAATAATAATAATAATAATAATAATAATAATAATAATAATGATATTATTATTAAGTCGGGATGCACTTGCCTGAAAACCAAATACGAAATTATTTGTAATAAATATATATTATTTTATTAAATAATATAAAGTACTTATCCAAGACTTCTTAATTTAACTCTATTTTAATGATACGGAAATTAAACAAGCCAATAATTTTTTTTTTTTTTTGGACTTTATAACCACACTTTTTTTTTAAAAAGTAACAATAGAACTGGACAGAAAATATATTAATATTACATAACACGCAGCTGAACTAGAATTTGAATTAAAATTACACAAATTTACTAAAGTGCTATAATTAAAAAAAAAATAAAATAAATAACAAGTGAAAAAAAAATAAAAACACAAAATAAGAACCACGTTTATTCATTAGCTCAGTTTATTTACCGAAAAAAAAAAAAAACAAAAAAAAAAAAAACAATTTCTCAGTTATATATAAAATTTGTAATTGTTTACATACATACACACACATATTATATTATATATATATATATATATATATATATATATATATATATATATATATATATATATATATATATATATATATATATATATATATATATATATAATTTAAATAAGTAATTTTGTAAGATTTCTTAATTTAACTCAATTTTAATGATACTGAATTTAAAAAACAAGTCAATAACATTAACCAAAGGGGGACAGTTTATTATTTTATTTTATTTTATTTTAATATACTAACCACACTGTTTTTGCAAGTAACACAACTGGACAGAAAATACATTAATATTAAATAACACATGCAGCTGAACTAGAATTTGAAATGTAATTTCTGCTAAACTTCCAGAAACTTTAAAAAAAAATTCTGAAAGATTCCAAAAAAATCCTGGAAAGTTTCTGAAATTTTTGGAATGTTTCCAAAATGTACTGTAAGTTTTCCACCTCTTTGTAACTTTAGAAACCATAGATGCTAATAAAACATTTATTTTTAAGAGTTTCAACTCAAGACCCCAACAGACCTAAAAAGCAAAGCGCCATTTGCCAAACCACTATGAAACCTACAGGATAGCATCATTTTAAGCTAAGGCCTCATTAAATGACATAGAAGTCCATCACTTTTTTAGCTAATGCTATGTTTTAAGACACCAAGCTAGCGCTGCACACTTTACTCGCTACCACAACAAGGAAACATGATCTTCCGACAGCAACCGTCTCAACTTGCCTGTTGGAAGAGATTCAGATGTCAACGTGCCGGAGACTAAAAGACTGACAGCCAAGAAACTCACCTGTGTGCCTTCACCGATGCCCAAAGCACTAAAAGAAACACTCGCTTTCGTCTACAAAAGACCGCCGGACACCTACACGCGTTGGCTTGTTATTCCAAGAAAGTGAACATGAACGAACCCTTGTGTCTTGGATGTAGTTATCAGCCCAATGCGTGGTTACATGCTGGTTTACAATGATGAGACTGATTGTATGTGCAGCCCAAGCCAATGATGTGTCACATACACACCCCCCCTCTACCCCACCCACCACCCCCTTCCAAACCAGCAGATCTGGCTCCAACTCGCCGGAGGAGAAGACGAGGCTGCGTGTGCAGCTCAGCTCGGGAAAACACTGAACAACCTACTAAACCGTTGACAATGCGCTCTAATCCCACAAAGCGCTCACTCACGCCATTGTTTGCGCAAACGAAAGCAGCGCCACACCTCTCTGAGGTTTAACTGGCCTGCAACGCTTTTCAAATGCTGTTTGGATCACATGCCTCGTCGATGAGGATTCAGGAGCCAGAAAAAGTTTGGCCGGAGCGGTCAGGAAAGCGGTTGGACAATTATATTATTGAGTTTGGGAAGACTGACACTAGTTTTTGTGGTCAGTGTAGTTTGAATGGATGCTTCCACATTCAAAGTTAGGAAAATCATGAAGACCAGGGGCAGAGTTCAGCTGAGCTGTCAATTAAACCTACGCTGATGTCCGTGTTCAGTGTATACTTGACTGACTCACCTGAGAGAACAGAGGAATTTCATCAGATACAAGGACTAGAAGATCAGAAAATACTGACAATCCAGTTCTTATGAGATGATAGGGCATTAACCTGGCTTACTGAATCTTTTCAACCACTTCACAAATCACTTCAGATGTAAGACGATTAATGTCAGAGGCTCCATTTTAATTCATGGGTGCAAACGAACTGGACAACAACACAAGCAGCTGAACTAGAATTTGAATTGAAATGACACAAATTGCCATAATAAAAAAATAAATAAAACCACAAAAAAAAAGGAGGGGGGGGGGTTATTTATTTGTTTGTTTGTTCTTTATAACCACACTTTGTTGAAAGTAGCACAATAGAACTGGACAGAAAATATAATTACATTACATAACACATGTAGCCGAACTACAATTTGAATTTAATTAACACAAATTTACAAAAGAGCTATTAAAAATAAATAAATAAATAAATAAATAAAAATAAAAAAATTAAAAAAAAAATTAAAAAACGCGCACACAAAATACAAACCATTCTGTTAATTCATTACCTTACAGTTTATTTTGCCTATTTATTTATGAAAAAATATTTCTCTATTTTTTTAATTAAAAAAAAAAAAAAAAAAAAAAAAAGAGATGAAGTTATTAAAAAACTTGAACATATTAACATCAAAATTTAAAACAGAAAAAAAAATAATAATCATATAAAATAAAAATAAATGCAAAAAAATCAAATAAAAAAAAAAATTCTACATATATATAAAAATTACATGTATATAAAATTCTGGATGCACTTGCCTGGAAACTGAAACGCTTTGTAATAATTACTTATTATATTATTAAATAAAAAAAAAGTAATTTAAGACTTATTACTTTAACTCAATAATTTAAAATGATAAATTAAAAAAGCAAAAAAATAACCATGAGATAATAAAATAACCGCTCTTAATACAATCAAACTATATTTTTATATTAAATTATAAAAATATATTTAAATGTATTTATATTAAATTAGGGACGCACTGAAAGAAAAAAATTCTGGGCCGAAACTGAAACTTCTGAATGCACTTGCTCAGAAACCGAAACCAAAATGTTTTGTAATAATTATTTATTATCTTACGAAATAAAGTAATTTTGTAACTCAGTTTTAATGATACTGAAATTAAAAACCACAAGCCAAAAAATTTTAAAGTTACACAAAATTGGACAGAAAAAAAATATTAATATTAAATATCAATATATTGTTTTTGTTCATTTCTATGCAATAGAATTAGATATAACCGTATATGCCATTTGACACAGCCTTACAAAAAAAATGTTTAAAATATAAAAATAGCATCAGAAAATATTGAAATATACCATACATTGAGAAATTACTCTTCCATCATAGTATATAAAATGAAAGCTCAGATAATAAGGAAACAAAAATAAATGTAAGGCATATTTCTTTATATAGAATTTCAAAAACTGATGATTTTTAAAGTCATGATGATGATGTCACCAAAGAAAAGTTTAATAAAAGGAAAACCAACTTGAATGACAAGGTCAAAAAAAAAAAAAAAAAAAAAAAAAAACAACACATATGATGAATCATTCACAATAAGATGATTAGCATGCGTTAAAAATAGTATTACATCCTGACTTTATAATTTTTCTAGAAACTGTCTATGAGTAATTCCTGTATACAGAAAAATGCATTTTATAAACGCAATGCAGAACAACACAGAAAAATGAAGTGCATTATTAAAAACTACACTAACAGTAGCACTTCGATGAACTCCATTCCATCTTGACAAATTCAAAATGCAATTCTACACATCCTGTTTGCAACCTTGATTTGAATTTATCATCATCTCAATTCTCAATGGTGTGTACCAGTTATAGCAAACACTCATTTGCCAGTGACCTTTAAGCCTGTACCCTGGAGTCATAAAAGGAAGACAAACAACAAAGAACAACGTCCACGATGGAGGCTGTTTTCTAGATTCCCAAAATTGGCCGAATGTAATGTTTCATGTGTTTCACACCTCAATGCGTTTGCTCATTTCCACTGAATCACATGTAATGGGGCCACTAAGAGCAAAAAACAACATTGTGATATGCAATTTGCCTTGTCACAAAACCCATTATATTGACGCAGATCAACCTAATTTAGTAACGACATGAGTGTGGCCTGTCAGCCAATATCAGCGTCTTGTCTTGGCTCAAAGGAATTGCCGTACTCGAGTGTATAATCTGGGCAAATAAGGTTCTTGCAAACAAACAAAGGGATGCAGCAAAGGAACTTATCCTTGTTTAAATACTCAGGACGCTATGATTGTGATCAATGCAAACCATGATGCAAAACAGGCTGCATGTCAGCGTTTAAGCAACCCACAGTGCAACTGTAACTGCTGCATGTTCAGAGAGCAAAAGCTGCAAGGAATGAAGTTATTTTTTGCAACTGAGAAAAAAATAAAATAAAACTCTGTGCTATTGCTTCTGTCTATCCCAAGGGATGAGCTACTGTAACCTCGTGCATCTCATGAAACAAGCAAGATGAAATGACTGTTTTCAACAAGGAAACGGGTTAAAAACAGCTGGTCGGGGAAAGGAAAAAAAAAAAAAAAAAAAAAAAAAATCTAGTCGACGTGAACTTGTGCTGACGCGTTCCTGCTTATCCCAAAGAAAACAGTGACGAGCTTTGAGTGCCAGTGGGTGTTGTTTTTACGTGTCTGTAGCTCACAAAGGGCTGGGAAAGGCGTGAGAAAATGCGATATGCACCATGTACCATCAACATAGCTATTTCCACACTGACTCTTCAGTAAAATACAAATTCAATATAATAGCTCTGTAAATTATGGGTAGAGATGTGCTGTCTAAGAGCCA
Source organism: Cirrhinus mrigala (assembly GCA_036247105.1). NCBI lineage: Eukaryota > Metazoa > Chordata > Actinopteri > Cypriniformes > Cyprinidae > Cirrhinus > Cirrhinus mrigala. The sequence goes on from CM070016.1 coordinate 27,373,117, forward strand.
AATGGCTTAAAGATATGCAAGTATAGTATAATGTCAAAAGCAATTATTGCTAACACAGTTCCTGTTTATAAAAAAAAAAAAAAAAAAAAAAAAAAAGCATTTGGAGGGGAAATCTACCGTGTAGATCCAATATAATGCTTTAGGAATAAATACTAAAGTGAATTTTTCTATGACCTTGACCTTAATGGCTTCTCTTAGGAGTATAACGCCTGATTATGCAATTTAGTTGCAAAATTCAAGAGTCTATCTGCTGAAGTACAACAGGTCAGGTTTGTTTTGAATGGATAGCGTGATCAAAAAACTATTTCCTGCGTCCCACCCAAACAATCTCAACGATTGTGGCCGGCGTCCACGCACAGGATGCGCCAAAGTCACCAAGAATATCACGATAAAGGTCATATTAATCAATTTGTAGCATTTAATCAGTCCACTTATAGTGTTAGTCAAGGTTTCTTACATCAAATACGTCATAATTAGGCATTACACGATCATTTTCCACCCTCTACTGAATTACAGACGTCACAAAATGCTTTGACACGCATTGATTCTGGTTCAAGCAATTAAACCAGCAATTAATACGAGTCAAATAAGCCGTTGTTGGCTGATTTCCCCTGAAAGGTGCAAACAGCATCCTAAAACAGCTGTTGTGTGTCATTTCATTCCCTGGTTTCCTTGTCTTGATCTACCAAACATTTGAGACCATCATTACCTCATTTCCAGATGTGAAAGTACAAAGCCAAACTTAACAAATAAGGATTACTTTCTGCTGGCCCACATTGGCCACCACCAAAAATTTTATATTTTTTGTTTTTCAATGTATTGTTATACTTACTAGAATGGTTTTTGAACAGTAAGATTTTTAATGTTTTTTTAAGTCTCTCCTGCTCACAAGGCCTGCTTTTATTTGACCAATGTACAGCAAAAACAGTCAAATTTTGAAATATTTTTACCATTTTAAATAACTTTTCTATTGGAATATATTTTAAAATGTAATTTATTCCTGTGATTTCAAAGCTGAATTTTTAGCATCATTACTGCAGTCACATGATCCTTCAGAAATCATTCTGATTTGCTGCTCAAAAAACATTTATTATTATTATTATTATTATGATGATGATGATAAAAACAGCAGAGAAAATGTATTCAGGTTTCTCTGATGAATAAAAAGAACCACCACATTTATCTGAAATATAATTTTTCTGTAACATTATGAATGTCTTTATCATCAGTTCTGATCAATTTAAAAGCATCCTTGCTTAATAAAAGTATTAATTTCTATCATTTCTTTTCCAAAACAAAAAAAAAAAAAAAAAAAAAAAATCATACAGACTCCAATACGGTATAGTGTATAACGTTACAAATGATGATGAAAATGTAGCTATGATCACAGGGATAATTTTATCCCTGTGATAATAATACACATTATATACACAAAATATATTAAAAATAGAAAAGTTATTTTAAATAGTTAAATGTAAAATTATTTTTTTAATTACTGTTGTCGCTGTACTTTGGATCAAATAAATGCAGGCTTGGTGAGCAGAAGAGACTTCTTTTAAAAACATTAAAAATCTTACCATTTAGGAATTTATAAAGCGGTGATAAAGCGGATGACAAAAATGATTCCAAATGCTACCAAGACTATCAAGACTACAAAAAATAACTGCATATTAGCAACAATGCAAAACAAATAACAGAAAATCAACCAGTCCAACGTGTGAAAAAAAAAAAGGCAAATTCAAGGCATACAAATGAATTTACACGGTAAAATGGTCCGAGACGCCCTAATGACGGTTTTTCAACAGACCCGAAACTCTCTCATAGTCTTTTTACTTGTTTTATTAGTTAGGTAATTAAAAGGGAGCAAACTTTTCAGTGCACTCGAAATGGCCGACATTTTGGTCACAGGACTGATTACTGTACTAGGGATGGGCGGATCGATCCTGAAGTATCGATACTTTCGATACTGACGTTGTATCGAAAGGATCGATCCTCACATAAAAATATCGATTCTAAAGTGCATTTTTAACCATTAATTTAATTTATTTAGCAAGAAATTAGGTGCATAAAATAAGCCTATAAGAGGAGCAATATACTATTAGCGAATTATTGTGTAGGATAGAATACTCCTGCTCATCGGAACACACGCAAATGCTGAAAGACAGAACTAATCAATCACAGATAGCGTTCGCTGCTGACGCTTCGCTTACAGTGCTTGTTCAAATAGGGCAATAGAAGCAGCACAACTATTTTCAACATCGATAATAATCAGAAATTATGTTTCTTGAGGAACAAATGATATTTAGAATGATTTCTGAAGGATCATGTGACACTGAAGACTGGAGTAATGATGCTGAAAATTCAGCTTTTACCACAGCTGCTTTTTAAATTACAATTTTCAAAATATTAAAATAGAACATAGTTATTATAATAGTTATATTTCCCAATATTGCCGTTTTTGCTGTATTTTTGTTACAATAAGTGCAGCCTTGGTTAGCATGGTTAAAGACACATTACAAAATCGTACTGACCTCAAACTTTTGAACAGTATAGTGTACATGAAGTATTTATTTAATTAGTTAACTATTTGTGCTAAAGTTTCACCTTTAGGGGTACAACAGCCTGGCAGCCTTTTACAAAAAAATAACCATGGTTTTACTACAGTAACCACATTTTCCACATATTTGTAGTAAAAATGCAGTAACAACAAATTTACCATGGTTAACACTTTCTCTCTCTCTCTTTCAGCTTGCTTCCTTTTACCATGGTTAACACTACAGGAACATTATTTCGCCTTAAAATTTGTAGCAAAAACCATTGTAATAATAATTAATAATGATAATAAGAATTTCATTAATTTTTATTTTAAGTAATTTTAGTACTTCTGTAACACTATGGTTGTTTTTGTACTATTTGTACACCTTTCTACCTTATCTACCCTTAATGTGTGTGTACTTGTATGGTATTAGTGTGCTTCCTGGCTTTTAGGGGTAGAGAAGGTGCACCTTTGAGGTTACTGCCCCAGTAAAGAGCTAAAATACAATTTTGGTACATTTCATTTATAGACTTTCAAATATAATGTTAAGTGAGTATAATTACTTGTTTTATTCTTTTAATAATTTAAAAGATCAGTTTAGTTTAGAGGTATCGGTATCGGTATTGATATCGACGATACTGGGCTTGAAAATATCGGTATCGGATCGAAAATAAAATAAGAGGTATCGCCCATCCCTATACTGTACTATGGAGCTTATTAAACCACACCCAGTAACAAAGATTCAAAGAAGACTTGCGTTTGGGGCGGGACAGTTATGTATGTAACGTTAACGTGAGAAGTGTTCGGGATCCTGTTTGAAAACAGTCATTTTGCAGTTTCGTTTGGCTAAGTTAGTTAGTACCGCAGAAATCACACACTTCGCATCTGAATTGATTAACATGGCTTACTTACGAGGTGTGGCGTCCCATATAGTTTTAATTGACCTTCTTTCAAAAAAGGGCTCCTCATAATGTTGTACTGCATTGTAGCAGTTAGCAAAACAATCCGTGCTGAAATGTAAAGTTACCGCGCAAACTGAAAATGGGCGGTACTTACCTGCTTGGACCTCGTCTGTAATTGGTCGAGAGTCTAAATAATAATTATGTTTTAGCGCTGCTCTATATGTTTTCAAACTAGATGTATATTAAATCTATAAATTAAAGTAAATATATAAAATCATTCTAGTGTGATTTTTTTTAATATTGCTTTACGTAGACGGCGTGATCACGTGATACCTGTTACTTTTCTCAGCGCTGGTCAGGATGGATCAATCACAGTAGTTAATGATGAGAAATTGTTTTATTTCAGTTATCAATCCTTTAAATGAATATATGTAAATAAATATAATTTCTACCATAAAAATGTGTCCAATGAAAAAAGATACGACTCCGCCGAGCGCCACCCTGAGAAAAAACAGTTATCAGCCATAACGCGTGTGCTTATATTTCTGACAACGCAACAAAGAAGATTTCTGAAGGACCAGTTGTGCAGCTTATTGCTTAATAATAAATAACCTGTTGAAAACGATCCCTCTACTTTAGCTCTCAAATCTCACTCGCACTTGCGTGCAACGTCAAGTTTGACGTCAATGGCATCAAACGTCAGTGACGTTGGAATTAAATGTTCAAAACACACTTGAGGACAGCCCCTCCTAAATGTTTTCTTATCCATAATTTTCTTTAATTATATATTTGCATAACATAATCTTCTGTATTATGCGTGTGCTAAGCATATACACAGCCACAGATAGTCTGAATGGTGAATCTGTACATCTCTTTCATTAGCGCTAATCTAATGGCAAATTAGCTGAATGAGAAATGGCACTACAATCCTCAGTACAATAGCTCATTGCATAACTGCGCCTGCTTTTTCATGATAAATTTGTATATGTGGAGTATTTAATCACACAGCCCACCTGAATGTTACAATGCCAGCCGTCTTCGTTAAGTAGACTCGAAATGAATATTTATTAATAGAGATGTAGTGCTCAGTTCGCCTGCAGACAGCATTGATTGTTGTAGAGCACAGAAGAGCTTTTGTTTGTCAGACTGAATCATTGAACTTAGTGTGATGAATGGCTGGCAAAACTCCAGTTTGGTGCAAATATTGATCAATACGCTCGCTGATACTATTACTGAACATGCTACGATACATGCAGTGTTGTTGTACAGGTCACGCAACAAGTTCAGTTTACAGATACAGCAGCAGTTTATGATGATTATAATTATGACACAAATATCGTTTTTCAATCATTTGTGATTTTTTTACTTACTCATGCATGAAATCATAATTAACTGGCTGCACAGTTAAAAGTATCGCTTATTTGGTATATGGTATTTTCAAGTACCATATTTTCAAGTATTTAAATATTATTTTCATTTATTTAACATAAATGATATATATATATATATATATATATATATATATATATATATATATATATATATATATATATATATATATTCCTCTCTCTCTTTCTCTCTCTCTATCTTTTTTCCTTTATGGAAAAAAGAGGGGATTTATCAGGGTTCTAAAATAAAAACTAATGCTCTTTATTTAACTCCTAAAACCATATAAAATAAAGAACTCTTCTAGAAAATTAAATTATATTTATTATGAATATTTATGATTTTTCTTATTATTACTTTATTTTATTTTCATTTTTATTAAGTTTTTATTTATTTATGATATTTAGGATTTATTATGATTATTTATGATTTAGTTATGATTTTGATCACTGTCTAACTTTTGCTCTCATATTGTACATTTTTTTGTCTAATGCGTTACTCATACTAAATTTATGTGTTTGTATCAGTTGTTATAATTAATTAAAAAAAACAGAGCTATTAATACATAATACCATATAATAATTTTAATAAACATTATATTAAAATAGTATATAGTATTTTAGTATTATTTATTGTACTTTTTATTAATATTAAATTGTAATAATAAATTGGCTTTTATACATTCAGTTTTAATTTTTATTTTAGTGCTTTTTGTAATTTTTTGCTTTTATATTTTTTATTAGTTTTTTAATATACTAGTAAGGTTTAATTAATTTTATTTTAGTTTTATTTATTTATTTGTCATATTAGTCCTTCAACTTAAACTAGATGAAAATAGAACAGAAAATAAAAATGTTGCCTTGACAACTAGCTGAAATTGTTTTTTCATCTCATATTTATATTTTATTAATTTTTATTTATATATAGAAAATATATAGAAAATATAGAAAATATAAAAGTAAAAAAGCAAAATATTTATTAACACTATAATGCTATTTCAGTGATACTAAAATAATATTTTATGTAAAATATCATGATGTTTTGCTTGGTACTGCTTATTTTAATTGCATCTAGTTATAAGCCATTTAGGTGAACCTTTTAAATAAAACATGATATTTACTTCCTGTTAAAAGCCAAACTAAATCCAAATGCCTATAAAGAAACATTTTGACCTTTTGACCTAACTGCACAGAACCTTATGGTTCTAAATGGAACTTTTCACAGCGAATGTTAGAATTGTTTCTCCTGAGCTTCTGCACTGTATTCTCATGCTACATTCTCAGAAGAAAAGGTTCTATATAGAACCCCAAAGAACCTTCTTTTCTACAAGCGTACGCTATATTTAAACTCCAGCATGTCTCTCTTGTCTGTGACTGAGCTGAACCTGGATGGAGCCCAGAGGCTTCAGATATTGATCAGCAGCTAGAAAGGAAAATGACCTTCAAAAACTCTATCTTCAACTTGGCGGATGATTCACCGCCTTTGAACAGGCCGCTTAAAGAGATCTAATTAATGCGGAAACCTGCGTGCCGGCAGCATTTGATTACCTAGAATAGACCGGGGGAGCCCAAGGCCTGCTGGGACGTTTCTGCGCGATCAAGGTCTGTTTCAACTCTGACACACATCACATAGAGAATTCACCGCATGCATGCGTTTTGTTTATGTCAGGCGACAGGCTCGTGAAGGAAGAAATATGTTGTGAAATTGCATGGATAATTATCTTCATTTGTGCTCATAATTACCACCGGTTTCATTTGATTTATTTGTAGCTAGAGTACAATTGCGTCCTCTTTTAGGCATAATTAGAAGCGTGTGGATTTAGCAGGCATTGTGCTTCTGACTGCTGCCATATTTACACGAAGAAATAAGCTATTAGGGTTTCATTTCCATGTCTTTGGCAGCAAGTCTCTTTGTTGTTGTATAAATGCCACACTACAGAAGGATATGAGAGTGTTTGAGGTGTATTATAGGAGACTTGAAAGATGTGTCTACTAATATTAACCTGTTTCCAAGCTGAAGGTTCATATGAGATCATATGCCATTGTGCACACAAGAGCGAAAAATGTTGGACACGTCATCGCAATGACCTTCTGAAACGTCTCTGTTTAAGTTCAGTTCAGTTCAGTTAAGCTTTATCGGCATGGCAATTGGAGTATAGTATTTCCAGAGCATTGTAACACCATTTTTATATGCAAAACGCTTATAAGATACCAAAAAGAACAATGAAAGGGAAAAAGGAAAACAGTTCATCTTTTAAAATGATGATTATTATTTTTCTATTTGTAACATGCAAGGGTTGTACTGAAAATACAGCAGGCTTCCAAAGAGCTTTTTCTAAAAGAGATTTATTATTAGTTATCTACTGACCCCTTGAGTAAGAAAGCAGAAATACACCTCAGCACTGGACAAAAAAACAAAAGACAAAAACAAAACAAACAGGTTTTAACAGTAAGAGAAAAAAAAACTGTATATACACACAGTTGAGGTCAAAAGTTTACATACACCTTGCAGAATCTGCAAAATGTTAATTATTTGAACAAAATAAGAGGGATCATGCAACATGCATGTTTCTGAATAAGCTATTTCACATAAAAGACGTTTACATATAGTCCACAAGAGAAAATATTAGTTGAATTTATAAAAATGACCCCGTTCAAAAGTTTACATACGCTTGATTTTTAATACTGCTGTTACCTGAATGATCCACAGCTGTGTGTTTTTGTTTAGTGATAACAGTCCCTTGTTTGTCCTGAACAGTTAAACTGCCTGCTGGTCTTCAGAAAAATCCTTCAGGTCCCACAAATTCTTCGGTTTTTCAACATTTTTGTGTATTTGAACCCTTTCCAACAATGACTGTATTATTTTGAGATCCATCTTTTCACACTGAGCACAACTGAGGGACTCATATGCAACTATGACAGAAGGTTCAAACACTCACTGATGCTTCAGAAGGAACCAAAATGCATTAAGAGCCAGGGGGTAAAAACTTTTTGAATTTGAGGATCAGGGTAAATTTAACTTATTTTTTCTTCTGGGGAACATTTCTGTAGCTTCTGAAGGGCAGAACTAAATGAAAAGTCATGATATCTAGGTAAAATAAGAAAAATGTACACATCCTCATTCCATTCAAAAGTTTTCACCCCCCAGCTATTAATGCATGGTTTTTCCTTCTGAAGCATCAGTGAGTGATTAAACCTTCTGTAATAGTTGCATATGAGTCCCTCAGTTGTCCCCAGTGTCAAAAGACGGATCTCAAAATCATAGTCATTGTTAGAAAGGCTTGAAATACGCAAAAAAGGTAAAAACCAAAGAATTTGTGGGACGTGAAGGATTTTTCTGAAGAACAGCAGGCAGTTTAACTGTTCAGGACAAACAAGGGAACAACACAGTATTAAAAATCAAGTGTATGTAAACTTTTGGACGGGGTCATTTTTATAAATTCAACTATTATTTTCTCTTGTGGACCATATGTAAACATCTTTTATGTGAAATATCTTATTCAGGCCAGTACTAAATAAAACACGCATTTTGTATGATCCTTCTTATTTTGGTAAAATAATTAACATTTTGCAGATTCTGCAAGGTGTATTTAAACTTTTGACCTCAACTCTGCAGATTTTATGAAGATAAATAAAAGACCTTTTTAAAAACAGGTAAAGACAATAAACTGAAGGGAACTCAGTTCAGTTCAGATCAGTATGTCTATAGGAACACACAATGAGTTGCATCAGCAACAATTCAGACTTTTAAAAAAACAATCTTCATTACTTTTAAATAGATTTTCCAAAAAGTAGCTTACTCTCTTTAAATAGCTCTGCTCCAGATCACCAGAATATGGAAATATTTGACTCTGTCTGCACAGAAAAGTGATTTTCTTCATCAGTATTTTTGTCTGATGAAGTACAAATGTCTAAAGATTCTTAAATCAAGATGCATTTACATGAGAACCAAAATGACGTCAGATAAAAATAACAAATGCCTTTCAATGGGCTCAGAAAAATCCACTGAATTCAAAGGGAGAACAAGTTTTCATACTCCATTGGCAGATATTTGTTTTTGTTTGAAGAATAAACTCACTTAATTTTGTGCATTTTCAAGACTTCAGATCTTCGATTTGCATCTCAAGTAAATGTATCTTTATTTATGGATGGTTATTTATTTGTATTGGAAAACAAGACAATTTTGCATTAAAACATTTCATGTCATGACTTGAAAATCTTTCTGATTTAAGAACTTTTTAATGCCTTAATTTGTGGAAGAGCTAATTATTAGTTTATGTTTAGCATGTCTTTCAGCTTGAAATATTATGTGAGAAACAGGCTGAAGCCATAAAAAAGCATGAGAACATCATGTAATTATATACATTTATTTTTTTCCAATTCCATATTTGTGATCACACTTCAGACGTCCAAATCAGTAACAATAACTCCAGAATTTGTACAAAATCATAACACTGGGGACACAAAACTTTAAAAAAGTGATACCAAATGACACTGACACTGAATTCAATCCAGCATTGTATTAACATTAAAACCATTATTTTAGAAACACATAAAAACATGTAAAAGCTGCCAGCTGAATCCAGTTTACAGAAAATATTAGTGGAGATTTAAACAGTATCTTTTGAACTATATACGTACAGTACCATGACAGCAGATCACGATCAGTTATAAATAGTCAAGTGACAAACTGTGAAGGTTTTCCTTAATGCTACGTGACACTTTACAAACTAGAACTATTTAAAACCAAATAGAAAACATATAAAGAACAAAACAAAAGAACATCAACTAAAGTATCACATGCAAACCTGCAAACCAGTGAAAACAGAGAACATTTAAAAACACGAAAGACAGACAGAAATTTAGTGTAGAGCATCAGTAGTTGCCGTGTTACTGACATCTACCTAAATTGATTCAAAGTATAAAATCTGAGCCATTTTCTGGTGACCGGCACATATTTCCTCTGGCTGATTATCACTGACAGCATGATTTAGCAGAACTGAGAACCTGACAGCTGTTAGACGACACCTGCAGCTGGAGGTAAAACTAAACCAATTACAGCTGCTTAAAAATAGAACGCAACTGATTGTAAATGTTGCAGATTATTTACATTAAACAAATAAAATCAACAAGCACTACGGAGGCACTCTGGGTGCATTTTGGTTACAGTAAAATGTTATTTTATAGATAAATCTTTTTTTATTATTATTTTCAGGCCTATTTTTAGTGCAAGACACTACAGGTGAATAGGGGAAAATGTAATTAATCAAAATACATTAAAACTAATGTTTTAAAACTGAAATGTCAAATGGAGTATTATTCAATAAAACAAATCCACTTATTTAAATAAGGTTTAAAATTCTTGTTTCGGTTTACATATTAAAGGTTTTTATAGAAAAGGTTTTGGATTTCTCATTTTATTACTCCATAAATCAGAAAATAGTGTCAACAGCCAGAAAAAAAACCTCACGGCATTAATACAGACACAGCTGAAGTCAAAACATGCACCTTGCAGGATCTGCAAAATGTTAATTATTTTACCAAAATAAGAGGGATCATACAAAATGCATGTTATTGTTTATTTAGTACTGACCTGAAAAAGATATTTCACATAAAAGTTGTTTATAAATAGTCCACAAGAAAAAGTAATAGTTGAATTTTTAAAATGACACTGTTCAAAAGTTTACATACTATAGTGATTCTTAATACTGTGTTGTTACCTGAATGATGCACAGCTGATAGTTGTTCATGAGTCCCTTGTTTGTCCTGAACAGTTAAATTGCCCGCTGTTCTTCAGAAAAATCCTTCAGCTCCCACAAATTCTGTTTTTTTTTTTTTTTTAGCATTTTTGTGTATTTGAACCCTTTCCAACAATAACTGTATGATTTTGAGATCCATCTTTTCACACTGAGGACAACTGAGGGACTCATATGCAATTATTACAGAAGGTTCAAACACTCATTTATCCTTCAGAATGAAACCCAATGCATTAGGAGACGGGGGGTGAAAACTTTTGAACCGAATAAATGTGTGTACATTTTTCTTATTTTGCCTAAATATCTTTTTTTTTTTTTTTCATTTAATGCTGCCCTTCAGAAGCTACTTGCATGTTTCCCAGAAGACAAAATAAGTTTAATTTACCCTGATATTGAAATTCAAAAAGTTTTCACCCCCCGGCTCTTAATGCATCGTGTTTCCTTCTGGAGCATCAGTGAGCGTATGAACCCTCTTTAATAGTTGCATACGAGTCCCTCAGTTGTCCTCAGTGTAAAAGATGGATCTCAAAATCATACAGTCATTGCTGGAAAGTGTCAGACCCCTCGGACTGTTTTTGTTGGTTTTGCCCTTTGTCACACCCCCGTTGGACTGCTTTGTTGGTTTCTCCCTCTTGTGTCCATATATGGTTTTTCCTGTTCCGTTCCTTGTCAAGGCATTATTGGTTAATCACCCACACCTGTCTTTGTATCGTTAGCACTCCTTTGTAAATTGGATTCTGTTCGTTGTCGGATGTTAAAGTTATGTTGGCGTGTGTGTTTCCCTTCTGTTTCTGCCTGGAGTTACCACTTGTGGAATTTATGAAAGACTTTTCGTTATATTCTGTCATTGTTCGTTACATTCAACACACAGCCGTGACAGAAAGGGTTCAAATACACAAAAATGCTAAAACAAAACAAAGAATCTGTGGGTCCTGAAGCACTTTCCTGAAGAACCGCAGGCAGTTTTACTGTTCAGGACAAACAAGGGACTCATGAACAACTATCACTAAATAAATAAAAAAACCAGCTGTGGATCATTTAGGGAACAACACAGGGCCATTTTTATAAATTCAAATATTGGATAAAATGTAAACATCTTTTACGTGAAAAATCTTTTTCAGATCAGTACTGCATAAAAAAATAACATGCATTTTGTATGTTATCCCTCTTATTTAGGTAAAACAATTAACATTCTGAAGATTCTGCAAGGTGCATGTGTATGTACTGTAACTGAAATCTACTGATGCAAATAAACACTTAGATGTGTATTTTGGATGTTTTCTTTTCACTAGTCTGAAAGTAGACATGTTATCAAACCAAAATTGAGGAGTACATGAAAAACCAATGTGTTTGCCTGTAGTGCCTTGCTTTATAGGGCTCTAATGCACAGCATTATACTTTATTTAATCCATCTGATCACTGATGAGGTGAATTTAGTGTTATTTCGATTCAGCATGTCCTAGCAGAATGCAACCTTTAATATTCAGTAACGTCTCTCCTTGATAATAATACTACTTCACGCGGTCGCCCTTGGGTCAGACTGACTACTCTGAGTGCTGACTCAAGCCCGAAAGCTCCAGCTCCTCTGGAAGGGCTGGAAGGGTTTCTTCAGTGTGAGGAACATCAGCTGAGGTTTGAGTCTCTGGGGTCTCTCTGGGAAAACCGCCGCCTCGCTTTCAGCGGTAGGAAAGCGTCTACGGTAGATGTCAGGATGAGATCTCTGGAACTGACAGTTGAGAAAAAAATATCACACAGGGGAAAATAAACAGAGTGTATCTCAGATTTCGACATTTTTGAAACATGTTGAGTTACTGAACACATCAGAATTTTAGAACATGTAGTTTGACATTTTAAAAAAATGTTCAGGGTAAACATCAAGCGCTATAGCGGCTATGGAAAGACAACAGAACTCAGCAATTCAGTCACACCATTGTGAGTACATTTCACAATTTCCCTGTGGTAATACCTTTAGCATCTAAGTCATGTGAAAAGAATCCTTTCTTACCTGTTTCAGCTTCTTTTTCTTGTCTTTAATGGACATGCCCTTGTCTTGTATGATGTTCTCCAGTAGTTCCACGATGGCCCCTTGAGATCCAGAGACCCTCTGCTGCTCAAACTCCTCTCTGCTGATCTGTCTGCAGAACGAGTGAGGTGGAGACACCATGGAGGTGTCCGTGTCTGCACCCGCGTACTTTATCTTGAAGAAACCAAAGCATTCGAGGAGATCAGAATGTGGGAAGAGAAAGAGACGTCCATCAGAAAGTTCATTTACTTCATAACAGAAAAAAGCCTCTTAACATATTTCACATTTGCATCTTTTAAACACTGTCCCTCGGGCCATTCAAGATGTAGACGAGTTTGTTTTTTCATCTGAACAGATTTGGAGAAATGTAGCATTCCATCACTTGCTCCCCAATGGATCCTCTGCAGTGAATGGGTGCCGTCAGAATGAAAGTCCAAACAGCTGATAAAAACATCACAATAATCCACACCACTCCAGTCCATCAATTAACATTTTGTGAAGTGTTTGTAAGAAACAAATCCATTATTAAAGACATTTTTAACTTTAAACCATTACTTCTGGCCAAATCCATAATAGCACTTCCTCCAGTGGAAAAAGTAGATCAAGTGCCTTTTAACAGTATGAAACAGTTCTAAACAAATATGTGCGTAGATTTTGATGTGAAAGGACAACAGGGGATGGACTTTTTCACCGGTGGAACCGTTGTTATGGATTACAGACTCATATTTTGGCCAGAAAATGTTTTAAATGACTTATTAATAGGTTTGTTTCTTATAAACATGCAGCTTTTCCATTCACAAGGTGTTAATTGATAGACTGGAGTGGTGTGGATTACTTGAGGATTATTGTGATGTTTTTATCAGCAGTTTGGACTCTCATTCTGATGGCACCCATTCACTGCAGAGGATACAAATTTTAAGTTTTCAGCACATTTAATTTTGGGGTGAACCATTTCTTTATTGTTAGTCATAAAAAATTAAAATTATCATTGCTTGTTCATACACTACCAGTCAAAAGTTTTTGAACAGTAAGATTTTTAATGTGTTAACCAAGTCTCTTCTGCTCACCAAGCCTGCATTTATTTATATATAATTTTAAAATAATTTTAAAATATTTTTACTATTTAAAATATCTGTTTGCTGTTTGAATATATTTTAAAATATAATTTATTCCTGTGATCAAAGCTGAATTTTCAGCATCATTACTCCAGTTTTCAGTGTCACATGATCCTTCAGAAATCATTCTAATATGCAGATTTGCACATTTATTATTATTATTATTATTATCAATATTTAAAACAGTTGAGTACATTTTGTCAGGATTCTTTGATGAATAGAACAATCCAAAGATCAGCATTTATCTGAAATAAAAAGCTTTTGTAACATTATACACTATTCCATTTAAAAGCTTGGAGTCAGTATAATTTATTTTTTATTTTTGGGGGAAAAGAAATGATAGAAATGAATACTTTTATTTAGCAAGGATGCTTTAAATTGATCAAAAGTGAGGATAAAGAGGTTAAGGTTACAAAAGATTTCTATTTCAGATAAATGATGTTTTTCTGAACTTTCTGTTCATCAAAGAAACCTGAAAAAAAAATTCTACTCAGCTGTTTTCAAAATGGAGTAAATGATGCTAAAAATTCAGCTTCAAAATCACAGGAATAAATTACATTTTAAAATATATTAAAAAAGAAAACAGTTATTTTAAATAGTCAAAAGTTTACTGTTTTTGCTGTACTTTGGATCAAATAAATGCAGGCTTGGTGAGCAGAAGAGACCTCTTTAAAAAAAAAACATTAAAAATCTTACTGTTCAAAAAAGTTTGTGTATGTTTACAACTAATTTTAACAGAACTACTGATTTTAATCACTAATGTAGTTAATTCATGTTATCAAATAAAACTTTTTTGTAAAGTGTTATCAAATTTACCTGGTCTTACATGTGCACAGTAATAATATTTTATCAAAATTTTGATTTTTACCAACTCTGCTGTGTTATAACCAAGGCTGTGTGGATGGGCAAGAAAAATATCACACCAATAATATCACAATCTACTTTTCACAACACAATCAAATCTCAGATAATACAAATATCTACAAATATTACATTAAGTCCCACTTCCATTTTCTCTCAGAAATACACCAAAGAAGAAGCTGCTGCGGATGCAGTTTCATGATATTTTCAATCAATTAAGCATTTAAAGAATGACGTGGGATGCCGACCTGAGCTCTTCTGAGGTGAGACAGATGCTCCTCGACAGATTTGCGCAGGTTGGACGGCACCTTCAGCACACTGTCGTGGTTATCAATCATAAACGTGACCAGCTTGGTGGCCAACAGCTCGTCCAAGTCCACCTCATCCGCAGATCCCAGAATGCACCGGGAGAAGGTCTGGACCATCTGCACAGGAGCGAAGGCACCCACAAGAGACAGACAGTGTGAAAGCTGCTCAACAAATCTACTGAACGATGAGCTGAATTATAAATTAACTATGACAGTTATGGACTATCAGTTATTTGGCAAATTTTTAACTTGTATAGAGAGCACATCTATCTGAGGAGGCGAGTGATTTACCAGGGTACGAGCTCCAATGGTGCCGTTCAGAGGGGGGAGAGAGGGGTTGGCACAGACTTTAGCCATCAGACGCATTAACAGCTGCAGTTTACGACGGTTGGCTGGTGGCAGCAGGAGGCAGCAGACCTGCAGCGCTTCAACTGCAACCGACTGCCACTGCAGAAGCCCTGCAGGAGGAAAACAGTTACAAGAACACCAAATAGCACACAGTATATTGCAGTATATTGTGAAATATTATTACAATTTAAAATAACTGTTTTCTATTTGAAGAAATTTCAAAATGTTATTAATTTCTGTGATGCAAAGCTAAATTTTCAGCATCATTACTCCAGTCTTCAGTGTCACATGATTCTTCAGAAATCATTTTAATATGCTGATTTGATGCTCAAGAAACATTTCTGATTATCATCAGTGTTGTAAACCGTTGCAGTGCTTAATATTTCAGGGTTTGTACAGATACTGCAAATTAAAATTCTAGTACTTTCAAGGACTTTTTAAGCACTACTTAATCAGAGATTTCACTTATCGAACAATTTCTATTAAAACAGAGAAATAGATAAACAGAAATATACTAATGAAAACTGGCAAAAAATAAACTGAATCACATGCAAATTATTACTACTAAAAAGTACTACAAAGTATACTACACTTTTACTACGGTAAAACCACAGTTAATTTTCTTAAGGGATTTGTAATAGTGTATACTTACTTTCTTTTGTTGTTTTGTTTTTATAACTGTTCTGCCTTTATGGTTCAATGTTTTCTACTGTTTAAGAAAAAAAATCAGAAAAAAAGTTTCGCAAAATCGCTCCGAAATCCTGATCTGAAACAAATGATTCACAAACCTGCACTGAAGTTCCGATCTAAAGCAAAAGATTCGTGAACCTCGCGGCGAAGTTCCGATCTAAAGCAAACGATTCGCGAACCCACACCGAAAACCAGATCTGAATCAAATGATTCGCGATCGCACTCCGGAGATCTGATCTAAAGCAAACGATTCGCGAACCCGCGCCGTAGTTTCATAATCAAATTTCGCGATTCGCGATCCATGCTCCCAAGTTCCGATCTGAATAACGAACCATCATTTTTATATCAGGACTCAGATCGGGATTTGATCTGAATCATTCAATTCGCGAAATGATTCACGAACCCACACCAAAGTCTAGCTGATCTGAAACAAATGATTCGCAATACGCGATCCGATTGCAGCGCTTCGAAACAGTGAATCATTTTGTGAGGATCGTTTAACTCAAGGGTCTTCAACCGGGGGTCTGCCAATTAATGACTGATCACAAATAATTGTTGTTACAAAAATTAAAACATGGGTAAAAAAACATCAAAAAGTACATTTTAAATATAAGCACGACGAAACGAAAGCAAGCACACCCCCAGTTAATACCTTAATGATATAATATTATTGACGAAGGCGATTTAGCAAACACTCATCGCTCAAAATGCCAGAGTTTCTGTTCAGTGATGAGTTATGCTCGCTCTTATGAATCCTCTCTCATTAACGACACGATGTAAGTAAGAGGCTCATTGTGCAGTGTAGAAAACTCCATTGATTTTAATGCAACGTTCTGAGATCGCGAACTGAGATGAGTGACAGCTTTTTAGTGACTGTAAACAGTGGTGTAGTGCATGGATGCGCATCATTCAGTAGTGTCCTGCATTAGCCAAAATCATGACAGTCCACCACATGAATACCTAATTCAATAGCATGTGAATAAATGCAAATAATCCCTAAAAAAGCCAAGTAAAGACAGTGATGCAGACAAATAGAATGGTAAGTTTTAGTAAGCTTGAAGTTATAGTTTAAGTAAAGATTTATTTTGTCTATCTAGTGTAAAATGAGAATTTTAATAAACTTATAGCTGAAGTTTAGATGAGTGTAAATGCCCATCTGACAGGTAAAATTAAAATCTGACTCTGCAAATCCATTAAAATAATATACAACAACTGCCAACAACCAATGAATTGTTTTTTTATCTCAACATGTTTTTTTATGATTCATGAATCTCAGTTTTAACTATAAAATGTAATATACAGGCAGTGATGCATGTGCAACAATAATAACGTGCATAGTTCTGATCTACTGTTTTATACATACAATATAACAATATAATTTATTCTTGATCATAATACGGTTTCTAATAATATTAAAGGCTCTATGCTTAATATGTAGCTCCGTTTGACACGTTTTGTATAGGCGGTCCTTGCATGTCTCTGTCGCCTAGGTCCTTACTAGTGTTGCATGATATACCAGTACTTAAAAAGTAATTTTAAAAATTACAAAATTTTTTGTAACATTGTAAAAGTATTTACTTTCAATTTAATTTTTATCAATATTAATTTCTTTTAAAAAAATCTTAGTGGCCTCTAAATTTCAACAGTAGGGCATATATATATATATATATATATATATATATATATACACACACACACAGTAAATATTTATTTATTTATTCTCAATATTTGCATGTATTCAAAAATATTTGAAAACTGGGAACTATGAAATCAGACCATTTTTAGTCATCATAACCTTAAGAATGGATGCATAACAGCTGATAATATACGTTCATCTCTGACTGCATGAATAACTTGTGCGTCACTCACCCAAAATACTGACAAATATTTCATACAGATGGAAGGTCAAAAGTGGCTCTTTCAGTCTCTGAAAATGTTCTGACACTGTCCTGAAGACGTCTCTCTCGAACCCGGGATACATGGGCTGCCTGGCATCATTGCCATTGGGCCCTAAAGATGACATCAGTTCAGACGTAAGTGTAAAAGTTAATACACAATTAAAAATGGACTATAATATAACAACGAAAATATATGCGTATAGTCATATTCAATTCCATATTAGTATAACAAGCAGCAACCTAAACTAATGGCAAAAGAATTGTTCATTGTGATTATTAATAGTACATGTAATTATCTATTATACATTCATATCTTTGAGTTGAATGATTATGACAGCAGATGATCAGTCACTCACAGTTTGCCAGGCATTTCATTGCAGATAACACCCAATGAGGCAAGTCCTCTACAGAAAATACAACACACAGAAAGAGATCAGTCAGAAATTAGCTGTAAGAGTATTTCATGTGTATAATATAACTCCTGCTCACCTGTTTTGTTCTTCAGCACAACAATCCCCTGCTTATTAACTCCAAACACATTGTGAACAATGTGCTTCGGGCTCAGAAGTTTGGCATCTAAGACCCCGTCCAAAGACTGTAGACCCAAAACAGTCTGTAAACTAATAAGAGAGTTCATCTTAAAAACAAAAAATGCTTTTTTGAACACAATTAGGGCTTCTCTGTTGTTGCTTACTGTGTTAGTGTCATTGACTTCCATATCTGGTCCACGTGTTTCGGGGTTAATTCTCTTCTCCGAACTAAACGGCATTCAGGAACCTCACCGATGGCGATGCTGTGCCTCTTATTCCACGACTCGGAATTCTAGATCAAAATCAAAATATGTAAGAATTAAAAATCATTCATGTAAAACATTCACAAAGTGCATATATAAGATCAAATAAAAACAGTAATACTGTGAAATTTTACTTCAATTTGAAATAACCATTTTCTATTTGAATGTATTTTAAAATATAATTTATTCCTTTGATACAAAGCTGAATTTTTAGCATCATTACTCAGTGTCACAATCCTTCAGAAATCATTTATATGCTGATCTGCTGCTCAAGAACATTTCTTATTATAATCAACTTTTTGACTTTATTAAAACCATTAAAAATTGTAAGGCTTCCAAACTTTTGGCAAGTTCTATATGCTCAATAGGCTCAATTGTAAATCACACCAGAAAGGATACATTTTTAAGAAAATAAACGCTGTTCCACAGCCAAATGTACCATTAGAGGCTTCATTGGGATTTTCTCTGGCATGGATATCTCCTCATAGTCGTCCCAGCGAGGGATTCTGGGTACTGAGCTGTAATCTCTTACAGGTGGCCGCACAGGAACGGGCTTCAGAGGTGATTGTGGAGGAAATCTGATACATTTAAACCATTTATTAATGTTCTGAAATTAATTTTGTTTTATTATGATGCAACACACAATTGAAGTTTACATACACCTTGCAGAATCTGCAAAATGTTAATTATTTGAGCAAAGTAAAAGGGATCATACAAATGTTTATTTAGTACTGACCTGATTGAGATATTTCACATAAAAGATGTTTACATATAGTCCTCAAGAGAAAATAATAGTTGAATTTATAAAAATTACCTCGTTCAAAAGTTTACATACGCTTGATTCTTAATACTGTGTTGTTACCTGAATGATCCACAGCTGTTTTTTTAGTGATAGTTGTTTATGAGTCCCTTGTTTGTCCTGAACAGTTAAACTGCCTGCTGTTCTTCAAAAAAATCCTTCAGGTTCCACAAATTGTACATTTTTCTTATTTTGCCTAAATATCTTTTTTTTCCATTTAGTACTGCCCTTCAGAGGCCATAGCAGGTAGTCACATGTTTCCCAGAAGACAAAATAAGTTAAATTTACCCTGAACTTTTAAAAATGTAACCCCCCCTCCCAGCTCATATTGCATCTTTTTTCCTTCTGAAGCATCAGTGAGCATTTGAACCTTCTGTAAAAGTTGCATATGAGGCCCTCAGTTGTCCTCAGTGTGAAAAGATGGATCTCAAAATCATACAGTCATTTTTGGAAGGGGTTCAAATACACAAAAATGCGGAAAAACCAAAGAATCTGTGGGAGCTGAAGGATTTTTCTGAAGAACCGCAGGCAGTTTAATTGGACAAACAAGGGAATCATGAACAACTATCACTAAACAACAACAAAAAAAAACACACAGCTGTGGGTCAACAGTATTAAATATCAAGTGTGTGTAAACTTTTGAACAGGGTCATTTTTATAAATTCAACTGTTATTTTCTCTTGTGGACTATATGTAAATGTCTTTTATGTGAAATATCTTATTCAGGTCAGTCCTAAATAAAAAAAATAAGATGCATTTGTATGATCCCTCTTATTTTGGTAAAATAATTAACATTTTGCAGATTCTGCAAGGTGTATGTAAACTTTTCAATTCAACTGTATATGAAGAGTTCAGATGCAAAACCAGCTAAATCCATCTGACGTCTTTCTTTAAAAAATGCATTTTTATCAGGCTGAGATGTATAGGTTTTTATGTAAGTACCGGTACTTCTGATTGGGCTGTGGCTGGTATTTTAGCGAGTTTGAAGAAAATGTCTTTGATGGATGTATAATATGTGTCAAGAGCATTCACTCAGTATCATTATCTCATTTTTGACCGAGATGGCTTTTAGCTGGTTTTGCATCTAAACTCTTCATATATAGAGCTTTACAAAATATAAGACTGTTTCAAAGCAGTCTTACATTAATAAAGAGGAAAATAACGGTGATAATGTTGTAAATGTAATTTTTGAAAGATAGCTAAGTAAGTACCTGTATAAATGTCCACTGTCCTCAAAGTCCTCTTTACCAAATCGTCCTTTGACGTCCTCGATGACATGATTTTTGAGGAATTTTCTGAGTAACTGGAGCGTTTGGTAGCGCGTGACCTCCGGTCCAAAGTTCTGGTTTTGTCTGAGCAGCTCATGAAGAAAATCGACAGCTTCGGCTCCTGTGAAACTGTGATCGTAACTCCTGAAATGAGCCCAGTGACGTCTGACTGGCATTCCACCACGGAACAGCCTGATGGTCTCATTCCACTGGGAAAAAAAAATCAGAATTTCAGAATTTACTATTATTGCTGGTTTGACTGCAATTTGTTATGAGATGGTGAATTTACACTGTAGAAAGCAATTTTATATACATAGAATGCATATTAAATGCAAGTGTCTACTTTAAAGGTGACATATCATGAAAATCTGACTTTTTCCGTGTGTAAGACTCCAGTCTTCAGTGTCACATGATCCTTCAGAAATCATTCTAATATGCTAATTTGCTGTTCAAATGATAGAAATGATAGAAATTAATACTTTTATTTAGCAGGATGCTTCAAACTGATGATAAAGACATTTATAATGTTACAAAATATTTCTATGTCAGATAAATGCTGTTCTTCTGAACTTTCTATTCATCAAAGAAACCTGAAAAAAATCTTCTCAGCTGTTTTCAACGTAATAATAATAATAAAGGTTTTTTTGAGCAGCAGATCAGAATATTAGAATGATTTCTGAAGGATCACGTGACTGGAGTAATGATGCTAAAAATTCAGCTTTGAAATCACAGGAATAAATTACATTTTAAAATACATTAATTTAGAAAACAGATATTCAAAATATTTCAAAATTGTACTGTTTTTGCTGTACTTTGGATCCAATAAATGCAGGCTTGATGAGCAGAAGAGAATCTTAAAAATCCTAATGTTGCAAAACCTTTGAATTTGACTGGTAGAGTGCATAAAAGAATAAGTGATTATACCCAATTTGATTATATTTTAGATGATTACAACTTCTTGCTAAAAAAAAATGGGCAAAACTTAGTGGTTTGAAATATAGTGCCAAAAATGACAATTACTTTTTGAAATGAAAAATGCATGTATGATTATAATTTTTGCGCAGAAAATATAAAATTAAACAGGACACATTCAAATGTATGAGAAAAATAAATACATTTAAAGCTGTATTAAACTTTAATAGTTTTGACGCTTGAAAACCACCTTTTATCTTTGATCTCTACACCAAAACCTAATATTAATATTTTATTAATAACACCGATGGACAGGTATTTTGATGGGAGCTGCAGTTACCATAGTAAATTTATGTTACACAGGAATTTCCCCTCAGAAATCAATGAAAATGTGAGTTTCTTAAGATGTTTGCTTAATATTATAGATTTACAGCTGCAGGGTGAATTCAGATAAACTATTTTCTGTTCTGTTTGCCTCAGTATGGCCAAACTAAAGCCGCAGGCAAAAAGATGATAGTCTTTAGTCTCAAGTTACCTTGACTAGTTTAACAATCAATCACAAACAAAAGAAACAACATTCTTAATATTAGCGGCCTGTTTATTTGGCAGTAACATAATTAGCCTAAAACACTGTCAAGTATTTTATGCGACATATTTTCAAGCATTCTGACGAAAAACTAAGAAAGCAGCCACAAACTTTCTCACGGCTTGAAATATAACGTTTTTATATAGGCATACTGATATCTGTGACGATATATTATTAAAATACTTCGTTTAAAACAAGCATGTTAAAGAAATACTGAAGTAAACACGAAATCAGCCCTAATGTATCTTGTAGCGTTCAATCTTCGCGTTCTTACCAATTTCGTCGCCCTATAAGGTCCAGGTCCAATCATTTTACCATCCATTTCAGCCCTATTCATTTTTATTAGCGTATATTCTTGTTATTTATCCATTTACTGCGTTTATCTCCGTAAACATCTCCACGCCAGTTACTTCACTTTTGAAAACCGACACGTTCCTGCCAATAATGTGATTGGCACACGAAATCAGTCACGTGATGCTGCTGAATGCCCAAATATGGGCATTAGCTTTACTGGAGTTGCCTAAGTGCAGTATGGGAGGTGTAGTTTCAGTGCGCTTTTGAGAACTTCCGTACAAGAAAACATAAGACAACCAAGTAGTAGTGACAAATAATTTATTTTGTTTCATTATAAAACAACTCCATTTTTTTTTTCACAAAACTGTAAATTCATTTAAAAAGACAAAAACAAGGGGAAAAAAATCCTGCAACATTGTTCTGGTCTTCCATTTCCTCAGCTCTGATCAGTAGAACATAAAAGCATAACAGGCAATTCCTACAGATCAAGATCATTTAAAAAGATCACATTAAGAAAACAGCAACATTAAATAAAGAATAAATAATCACACAGCATAAGTCACTGACAAAATAACTTCAGATGATGTCACTTCTGCGGCACACGGTAAACTTTCAGGTTCGAGCACAACTGGGTAGATCAGTCTTAAGCGTTCCCTCAGGGTCAAAGGGCTTCGGGCTCATTTAGTTACAACTAAAACATAACCTTCAAAAACCCTTTAAGCAATAAACTTCAATCACCTGTGCTCTCATAACCTCTTTTCAGATTAGGCCAGCAGTTCAATCATACTCCAAAGCTGAGAAACTCAATATTTACAGGTAAATTAGAGTATACAAGAAAGGAAAAAAAAAAAACACTGTACTTCCCACCCCATACTCATTTCAAAGCCTTAAGTGAAGACAACAAAAATGAGGACAGCATCTCTAGTGAAACACCGGCGTGCAAGTTTCGGAAGTCTTAAATCCAGTGATAAGGTGGGTGTATTCCACAATAGTTTTAACATAAAACAGGGAAGTGGAACTTGAACGGATGAAATTAAAAGGAATATTCCCACTTAATAGGTTAGCGCTTCACTTTTAGGTAGCCAATGGAAAAAGATCACTCGGATTTGTTGAGAAGGTAGTTTCCGTTCTGAAGGACCTTGGGAAGCCTCTTGCCCTTGGTGTAGGCGTGATAGTAGAAGTGGAGGAACAGGATCAGGAAGATCAGCCCATACAGACCGATGACGTAGAGGAACACAGGAAACTGGTAAGGACAGTCCTTCATGAAGAAGAACTGGCCAATGTGAGCTGTGACCAGCACAAATTGAATCTGAAGGGACAAGTTTAGAGTTAGAAAAAGCCTAGATTTCAACAAAGAACACTAGGAATGGGTAAATAAGCTTGTAGCTTACCAGCTGGATGGTGGTCATATACTTTTTCCACCACAGGTACTTCTGGTAGGCGGGTCCCAGGGCGGACAGAGCGTAGTAGGTGTACATTATGACATGCACAATGCAGTTTAGCAGGGCATGGAAGGTTCCCAGACCACCTAAGAAACCAAAATACACCATTAGCACTTAAAAGCAGGAATATGGAACCCAAAAATAAGGAAAAAATTAAGCTGCATAGGCATTTTATGCTTTGCATACAAGCAAAGTGGATGACCACAGCTGTCAGGCACCCTTCAAAACATGCTGTTTGGCTTCAGATATTGAACTAACAAGCATTTAACCAGTCATATGAACGATTCATGAATATGGCTGATTAAATTCATTGGAATTCATTTTAACTGTGCTTTTGTGATTTTTTTTTTTGGAACAAAGTTGTTATCTGGAATTGCAACGGAAAGACATTGAAACCTCTTAGTTTAACCAAAGTTGTGGGTTTGGTTGAATGATCCATAACACTTTACCTGGGGCGAATCTGACCCCAAACCACCAGGTGAAGGGCATGATGGAGTGATGGTAGACGTGAAGGAAAGTAACCTGGCTGTTCTTTTTCCTCAGGACAAAGAAAATCTGTCAAGACAAGAAAACACAGGAGATTAAGCATTGATTGTCCATCATAAAATACTTCATTTTTATGTTCTGAATATAAAAGCAGCCAACTTACAGTATCAAGCATCTCAATAAACTTAGAGAAGTAGTACAGCCAGCAGGTCCATGCCATCTACAAGGAAACAAGACGGTTAAGGAAGTGTCAATTTGTTGCACGCGTCATCGGTGACAAATGACACAATCAGAAGAATGTGCTCCATTCACATACCCTGAGAGCCTGAGGAGAACTGGAATAATCCACGATGTCACACCCATAGGTGTAGCCGTTCGCCCAACCAGACATGAGAAACTGTAAGAGACGACATTGATAAACACACAACAATGGAGAGACACACACTAGAAACCAATGATGCAACACGTTTACGAACCTCATAAATCATGTAGACGGAAAATGCCACGATGCTGAAGTTATAGATGATCATTGGACGCTTGAGGTCAAAGGGCTTGCGATTTTCCATCAGCCGAGGCCCCAGCGACGTCACGAAGTAGACGTAGGCAGCGATGATGATCGTTTGAGGGAAAGGGGAGGCCATAAGCAGCCAGTTTTCAGTCCGTGGATCTACAAGTGAGGCGGAAGACGTTTTACTTCCCATCCAATTACAGAAACTGTACAGACACAGATGTGCTGTTGATGCAAACTTACCTGCTTCCTTAAGCCACTCATCATAGAGCAAAACAGCTCTTGAGGTCAGGGTGTTGAAAGCCATGATCTAAGGAGTCTTTAGGTTTCCCCTCTCTGGAAATAAGGAGACCAAATTAGCAACAAGATATTTAAAGAAGCTGATTTGTAAACCAAAACAACCCCGTTAATGCTTTCTAGCTCTAATGTAGCATAGCTTTCCTCTTTTCCATGCAAACAAGGTTACAAATCAAGTTTCAAATTCATCAAGGGGGATTATAAAGATCATATGGAGCGCACATGCTAGTAACGCCACTCCCAAAGAGACAAATCCATCCAAACCACTCCCAAACACAACTGGAAATACGTGAAACCCCAGTAGATTCCATGTGATGCCATTGATTCTTATTATTTGAATTTGAAATACTAGATTAAAAACATCTAAACATTATAAAAACGCACTGCTCACAAACAACCAGGTCTACTTTAACGTGATATCCTGAAATACGAATCCCATTGCGACTGTCACTAAAAAGTAACATCTCAAACCTTAAAACCCGAAGTTGTGCTCCTTCCACTCTCTCCCTCCTTCGTCCGACTGCTGGTATCAATTGCATGACTCATTTAAACCTGTGCAATACTTATACACCTGTAAGCGTGGCTCCTCCCACAATTATTCATATATGGAGGTTCCGTCCCATGAAACTTCCGGAATTTAGGTCGAAACTTTGAGGCGCTCATTCATTGGCGTTTCCACGGTGACCCGTATGAAAATATGAGCGGAACGCTGTACGAATGTCACCAGCAGGTGTGTGGCATTATTTTGTACCCTGGATTAATGCTTCAAAAGAGAAAAAAGCAAAACATGCTGACTGAAGATGTTTTCAAGATGAACTTGACGAAAAAATGTCTTTTTCATCCCAGAATCGAGAGAAAAACGGCGATAGTTGTCACACTTGTAATATTTCAATGAATTATATTAAATAAGGTTGACGCTATATGTGACCCTGGACCACAAAACCAGTCATAAAGGTATATTTTCATCACCCGAAAGCTGAATAAACAAGCTTTCCATTGATGTATGGTTTGTTAGGATAGGACAATATTTGCCTGAGATACAGCTGAGAAATCTGTGAAAAAAATACTGAATACAAAATACTGAGATAATCGCCTTTAAAGTTGTCCAAATTAATTTTTGGTCAAAAATTAAGTTTTGATATATTTACGGTGGGAAATTTACAAAATATCTTTATGGAGCATGATCTTTACTTAATATCCTAATGATGTTTGGCATAAAAGAAAAATCGATCATTTTGACCCATACAATGTATTTTTGGCTATTGCTACAAATATACCCATGCTACTTATGACTGGTTTTGTGGTCCAGGGTCACATATGTGATACTAAATTTTAGCTTAAAATAAAGAATTTGAAAAATTATAATAATAATACCAAAATAAATATTACAGTACACGAAAAATATACATTGAGATGAATCAAATCAATGAGAATTTTTAATTTTTTTTTATTTTGAGATGTTTGTGTGTGATTCGCCCTTGTTGACTTCCATCACGCTGGTTTCAGTTTCAGGGCTGGGTCACCCCATCAGTGAAGGCAATTAGATGCCTGAATGAGCAGAGGGGTTCTGTTGCTCTCAGAGTCATTATTGCACAATAGAGGAGTCGTACACCATTGGGTGTGAATAATAAAACTAAGCTACGAGTGGAACAAGAAGGGTGTATGTTAAGCAGAGAAAAGGAGTGAAAATACAGGCCTAGTGAATCCAGTGTTTCAATATTGCTTCATGACATTTGTCATCATAATTAATATGTGCATTATGTAAACACCTGTTTTGTGAAATGATTGTTGTGATGGAATGCATCTGTTAAACTGCTGATCCTGATCAAGATCAAATGCATGAACTAATTAAAAACAATGCAAATGCAACATAAAGCGTTGATCTATTAATAAGCTTTTGCGAGTTATATTTCATTTTGGATCTCAAAAGCATAAGCCATTGAGCACAACAGCCTCTGAAACCCTTAACATACCTGAGCTGTGACAAGCATTTCAGCCTAGACAGATCTGTTTTTTCAGACAAAACTGATCCCACTGTGATGTCACAGCAGGTTGTATTTCAGATGCTTAACTTCTCACGTTTTATCAAGTTATTGGGCAAGTTATTTGCAAATTAGGCAAGTTATTTGCCTAATTATCCTAACCAAATAAGCAAAAGATGAGAAGAAGAGATTCCAAATACAGCCTCAGAAAACATTTATTATATTAGTGCAAGTTGTGTTCCAGTCATTTTGACCTGGAGAGAATTTTCTTTTTCCCAAAATTGATAGTTGATAGTTTATATCATTGATAGTTGATAGTTTATAGTAACTGATAGTTTATATCATTGCACTGGACTAAAACCTACTGACTTTTCTCACACAGGGTATAACCAAAACTGCTTATAAATTTTGTGACATATATATTTAGAAAAGTAAGACTTTTATGTTTTTTAAAGAAGTCTCTTCTGCTCACTAAGCCTGCATTTATTTTTATCCAAAATACAGCAAAAGCAGTACAATTTTGAAATATTTTTACCATTTAAAATGACTGTTTTCTATTTGAATATATTTTAAAATGTAATTTATTTCTGTGATCAAAGCTACATTTTCAGCATCATTACTCCAGTCTATAGACTGCCTTCGGAGGCAGCATTCTAAGGCATGAAGGCATCAAGGCACGTCCGAATCCAAATTCTGCTTCACTTCCTGTCCTCGGAGGTACCTTCTTCTGAGCGAATTTTGAAGGCAGCATTGATGTATCCCTCACTGCCTCTGATATCCCAAAAACCTGTGCGCTCCATTCCGTGACAGTTGAGCTAAAAAATAAAGATGGCGTCTGAAAGTTGCATTTGGTGGACAGTTTGTGTGTAAATGTATATTTCTGACTAACTTTTTGTACTTTTGATGTTATTTCTAGCAATAAATCAGTGTTATAGTAATTAAATATTTGTTTAGTTATCATCAAAACTCGTTCTGTCTTGTTGTAGATCATTAAACCATTACACTGCCTCAGAAGCCTGTCCGAAATCAGTTTTATAAGGTGCCTTCGTGCAAAAACGCTGCCTGCAAAGTCACTGACTGATAGCGAGGCAGCAAGTCAGCTGTCTAGGCTTTCGGACACAGCCTAAATCTTGGATTCAATCATTTTGTCAGCTTGTTTTTATTCAGTTAGCATAGGTTTTGTATTTCTTTTTGGAACTTACCTATCCTGAGCTTATGCATCTCTGTTTTTGAATTAACATTAACAAAAATCCACAAATAATAATGCTTGTTTTTTTTCTCTCTCTCAAAAACAGAGCTACAAGGCTTACAATCAATCCTGAAACCAAATACAAAACCTGTGCTAATTGAAAGAAAACATGTTGACAAAAAAACTGAATCCAAGATTTGGTAATATAATTCCAAGCTATTTTTTCAAGGCTGCCCATTTTTGGCTAGGAACACCAAATTAACCCTTAAACTGTCACTCCCTATCTTGAACATAGACATGAAAATGCACTATCCAAAGTTAAATTTTTATAATTCATTGATGAAAACATTTTGTAATATGATTTTGATGTACAATTTCCATGGTAATGCAATGTCTGATTTCAAAATGTTTTTCAAAGGATACATTTTGAGATTTTAAGCTTTCAGTTGATATATAATTTCTTAAGATTTCTATTGCGTTATAGGGAAAAAGGCAACGAAGAAAGTCTTTTCGTGGCAAAGGTCCTGTTAACTCCTGTTATGATGTAGAATTTTGAGGTGCACTCTTGTCATAAATTAATCTATTACTTTTCCTACATAAAATACCTATTTAGGAGTCTTAGACCTTCCCAACGATATACAGTTTGTCATGATTAGATTAGAATTTATTTGTAATATGGTGAAGTAAACTTAGGCATCCCACAGAGCGGACGGTGACAGTTAAAGGGTTAAGTAAAGGATTTTCAGTCCAGCACAAAGGTTAAAGAACCCAGAATTGGGGTTTCATAGATAATACATGTAAGAAATACATCTAAACAACCTAACATCACTCAACACAGCCAAAAATGGTTGTTGATGGTAAGAACGTTTCTTTCCTCATGTCAAGTTTGTTCAGTTCTGAAATGACTGCAACACAAAAAATGTTGTGATTGAGTTGATAAATTCCATTGTGAAGGGCTCATCTGAATGAAGTGATTACAGAAACTTGGGTGTTGCTGTCCTGGTTGCTCAGTGAAACCGGCTAGTCGAGCTCTGTCGGAGCCAGAATCATCACTACGTGCTTATATATCCTCAAACAATTGTCTTGTTGTGTAGTATCAGGGTTTTCGATCAATGGTCCATGGACATTTTGTATACATAGACAGTGTTGAGAGTAACACATTACAAGTAACGCAAGTTACGTAATAATATTACTTTTTTCAGGTAACTAGTAAAGTAACTAAGTAAAGTAAGTTACTTTTGAATTTCTAAGAAAATATCTGAGTTACTTTTTCAAATAAGTAACGCCAGTTACTTTTTTCCCCATTTATTGATTGACAAGTCTCCTGTCGGGAAATTGGGAGTAAACATTATGTTACTGTATTCTAGACTAAATGTGAACATGCATTAATTCATCTCACTCACAAAAAACAGATTCAGTATACCTCAAAATGAATAAAAACAAACTCAGAATATGACGCAACCCTGCAGTAATTAAATGTTAAATAAAACAAATATAAAAACAAAGAAGCAAGCCCTGCCCAGATTTAAAAAGTAACGCAAAAGTAACGTAACGCATTACATTCTATAAAAAGTAACTAAGTAACATAATTAGTTACTTTTTCAGGGAGTAACGCAAAATTGTAATGCATTACTTTTAAAAGTAACTTTCCCTAACACCTAACACATAGATATAGGGGATAAAATGTATAGACTTTTCTAAATCTGTATTAGTGGTGCGTCCAGAGTCTGCTTTTATCATCCTACCTGTATGTGGAAAAATGATTACAACAAAAATAAAATAAGCACATAATTGTGTATTTCCGTGTACTTTACATATCTCAGGGGTTGACATTCAATGTGGTAAAGTACTTTACAGAAACCCTTGTATAAAAATGCATTATAGTTAGTACAAACACTTGAAATAAACAAAGGTGGTTGTGACATCACAAAAATGTGAAATATGTTACTAATAAATCAGGTTTGGCAGGTAAAGTTAAGGAACATCGGCCTGTTTTGTGTTTCTTGTTAAACACAGAAATATAGTATGTTAGATAATGAGATCATACATCCCTGAAAGCGCTTTCTAGCCATTTGTTATTTTTAGATAGACTTGCTCTTGGTTATTATGTATATTAACTAGTCAGAGGTATGAAAGAAACCCGGGTATTAATGTTCACATTCATATCAGTCACTTTGGGCTGGTCAAATTCTTTGGGCTGATGAAATTCACGATTTCTCTACTGTAAAGTATTTAGTACTACAAATAGAATTAAAGTTTAACTGGTGTTGACCTGGATAACCAAGCATCTTTACTGAAATACTTCTCAGATGCCTCAAATGCCTTAGGTTCGGTCTTAACCAATCAGCAAAGAGCAGCTTGCTTTGCCACATTACATTTTAGAAGTGTAGTCCACAAACAAATGATAAACTACAGTAACGCTATTGTACAAGCAATCAGAACACTGAGTAATTTAGGAAATGAATCATCAAAGGAGCATCAGATAAATGCAGTATTGTTACATACCATAGATTTCCTGTGGTGTAGAAATAATTCTTATCGACATCTAATGCCTCAGAACGATATCACTATCGGTTTAAACTATTGGTTCTATAAACCATAGAAATAATCAAGACAGGCATTTTGAGTATTACCTAAGAAATTCATTCTGCTATACACATATATTACTCCATATGTTGTGTTATGTAACATTTGTGTTATGTAACAAGTTTTGTATTGTGTATATAAGGGATAGTTCATCTAAAAATTAAAATCTGTCATCATTTATATATTTACATATGTGTATTTTATTCTCATCTTACGTTTATTGTCTGTATGTTGTTGTTGTCTCTGTGTACTGGAAGCTAATGACACCAAAACAAATTCCTAGTTTGCACAAGCATACTTGCCACTTAAAGCTCTTTCTGATTCTTTATTCACCCTGAAGATACAGAAACTTGTATGAGCTTTTGAGCACAAAAGAAGATATTTTGAAGAATGTTTGTGGGCTACTGAACAGATGGCCATCTGTTTAGTTACCAATATTCTTTAAAGTATTTTAAATAGTGCTTGATAGAAGAAAGTCTAAGTAGATTTTTCAGAATATTTTAAGAAAAATTTGCCACTATAATCTTAATAGGATGTTCGGAGTGGCTGGCAAGGCATTGTTTGCGATTGCTAAGGTGTGCCGAGCTAAATTTCTCACTCTGACCTTTGACCCAGAGTATGAACGACAGTGGTCGCTGTGGTTTATACCAATATTCTACAAAATATTTTAAATTGTGCTCAACAGAAGAAAGTCTAAGCAGATTTTTCAAACATTTTGAGCTGAATTAGCCGCTATGATCTTATTAGGGTGTTCTGAGTAGTTGCCAAGGCATTGCTTGCGATTGCTTAGGTGTGCCCTAGTGAGTTTTTATGCTCTGACCTTTGACCCAGAGAATGAACGACAGTGGTCGCTGTAGTTTATACCAATATTCTTCAAAATATTTAAAAGTGTGCTCAACAGAAGAAAGTCTAAGTCGATTTTTCAGAATATTTTGAGCGGAATTAGCCCCTATGATCTTATTAGGGTGTTCTGAGTGGTTGGCAAGGGATTGGTTGTATTTACTTAGGTGTGCCCTAGTGAGTTTTTATGCTCTGACCTTTGACCCAAAGAATGAACGACAGCAGTCGCTGTAGTTTATAACAATATTCTACAAAATATTTAAAATTATGCTCAACAGAAGAAAGTCTAAGCAGATTTTTCAAACATTTTGAGCTGAATTAGCCGCTATTATCTTATTAGGGTGTTCTGAGTGGTTGGCAAGGCATTGCTTGCGATTGTTAAGGTGTGCCCTAGTGAGTTTTTATGGTCTAACCTTTGACCCAGAGTATGAACGACAGCGGTCGCTGTAGTTTATACCAATATTCTTCAAAATATTTTAAATTGTGCTCACCAGAAGAAAGTCTAAGTCGATTTTTCAGAATATTTTGAGCTGAATTAGCCACTATGATCTTATTAGGGTGTTCTGAGTGGTTGGCAAGGCATTGCTTGTATTTACTTAGGTGTACCCTAGTGAGTTTTTATGCTCTGACCTTTGACCCAGAGTATGAACGACAGTGGTCGCTGTAGTTTATACCAATATTCTTCAAAATATTTAAAATTATGCTCAACAGAAGAAAGTCTAAGCAGATTTTTCAAACATTTTGAGCTGAATTAGCCGCTATTATCTTATTAGGGTGTTCTGAGTGGTTGGCAAGGCATTGCTTGCGATTGTTAAGGTGTGCCCTAGTGAGTTTTTATGGTCTAACCTTTGACCCAGAGTATGAACGACAGCGGTCGCTGTAGTTTATACCAATATTCTTCAAAATATTTTAAATTGTGCTCACCAGAAGAAAGTCTAAGTCGATTTTTCAGAATATTTTGAGCTGAATTAGCCACTATGATCTTATTAGGGTGTTCTGAGTGGTTGGCAAGGCATTGCTTGTATTTACTTAGGTGTACCCTAGTGAGTTTTTATGCTCTGACCTTTGACCCAGAGTATGAACGACAGTGGTCGCTGTAGTTTATACCAATATTCTACAAAATATTTAAAATTATGCTCAACAGAAGAAAGTCTAAGCAGATTTTTCAAACATTTTGAGCTGAATTAGCCGCTATTATCTTATTACGGTGTTCTGAGTGGTTGGCAAGGCATTGCTTGCGATTGTTAAGGTGTGCCCTAGTGAGTTTTTATGGTCTAACCTTTGACCCAGAGTATGAACGACAGCGGTCGCTGTAGTTTATACCAATATTCTTCAAAATATTTTAAATTGTGCTCACCAGAAGAAAGTCTAAGTCGATTTTTCAGAATATTTTGAGCTGAATTAGCCACTATGATCTTATTAGGGTGTTCTGAGTGGTTGGCAAGGCATTGCTTGTATTTACTTAGGTGTACCCTAGTGAGTTTTTATGCTCTGACCTTTGACCCAGAGTATGAACGACAGTGGTCGCTGTAGTTTATACCAATATTCTACAAAATATTTAAAATTATGCTCAACAGAAGAAAGTCTAAGCAGATTTTTCAAACATTTTGAGCTGAATTAGCCGCTATTATCTTATTACGGTGTTCTGAGTGGTTGGCAAGGCATTGCTTGCGATTGTTAAGGTGTGCCCTAGTGAGTTTTTATGGTCTAACCTTTGACCCAGAGAATGAACGACAGTAGTCGCTGTAGTTTATACCAATATTCTTCAAAATATTTTAAATTGTGCTCACAAGAAGAAAGTCTAAGCAGATTTTTCAAACATTTTGAGCTGAATTAGCCACTATGATCTTATTAGGGTGTTCTGAGTGGTTGGCAAGGCATTGCTTGTATTTACTTAGGTGTACCCTAGTGAGTTTTTATGCTCTGACCTTTGACCCAGACTATGAACGACAGCAGTCGCTGTAGTTTATAACAATATTCTTCAAAATATTTTAAATTGTGCTCAACAAAAAAGTCTAAGTAGATTTTTCAGAATATTTTAAGCTGAATAAGGTGTGCCCTACTGAGTTTTCTTGCTCTGACCTTTGATCCAGAGAATGAACTACAGCATGTGCTGTAGTTTATTCTTGACTTATCTCATTACGTCCACTAGAGCGCTCCAAACACTACATTTTCTTGATCTCTATTTCATACATCTTCATGTGCTATTCCATAATCACTCCTCCTACTGTCCTACAGACACTCACAGTCTAACAATATGAAGCTGTGCTTTATACCTGACAATTATTCATGACAGCTCTCTTTTGAATCAGGATTACATTCACTGTACGCTCTTCAAGATACTGTCTGGATGAACTCTTGTTTGACTTCTGGGATTCATTTATTTTTGGTTTGGACTGATGGAGGTCTGTTATATAATGGCATAAGGACACTGGAAAACATTAGAGTTGCATGAGGATCTGGAGCTGCAGCGTATATGGGATTTTGTGAAAGAGAGGATTTGAGCATGCATTAATGTGTCTACAACAGCAGTGTTGCATCAGGACTGACGATTAACAGGATTACTACGAAATTAAAACTGAATGAGACATCATGCTGGGGAATGGAGGGTTATACGCGGTGAGAAAGAGGAAGAGACCCGCTCACAAGAGGTAAAAAGTTCGTTTGAAAGAGTTTATTATTAGGATCCGTTGTTGTTAGTGTTACGACTTTATATGTGTGGATTGAAAATCTAAATGATAAGACATAAATTGAAGATGCTACGTGTATGTTTCGTTTTGCGTGTGAATCTCCCAGCACTGAACTCTGACTTCACACGCGAGATTCAGATAAGGGGGGGGAGAGTGGGAGGAGCTACATTTTTACACAAACACACACACGTGGTTCCCTTTTAGCCTGTAAACTGTCCAATCAAAAAATGTAAATCTTATTTAATTTAGATTAAAATACGAGAAGCGAGGGCAATGGTACTTGAAAAAAAAAAAAAATCATAGATAGATCCCATAAAAACCATGGCTATTTTTCCAGTTACATCTCCAAACGTCTGCTTATTTGCATATTTATACGCTCATTGAATCTAGCCCCTGTTGCAAAATAAATCTGTTCCGGTTGTTTTAATCCTAAAACGCAAAAATATCACTTTTTAATGCGGCTGCCGCCGCCACTACCAAAAGTTTTTGTAAACGTACACTGCCAGTTTTTAAAAAAGGTTTTTAATGTTTTTAACAAAGTCTCTTCTGCTCACCAAGCCTGCATTTATTTGATCCAAAGTACAGCAAAAACAGTATAACTCTGAAATATTTTTCCAATTCAAAATAACTGTTTTCTATTTGAATATGTTTTAAAATGTAAATTATGCCTGTGATTTTAAAGCCGAATTAGCATCATTACTCCAGTCACATGATCCTTCAGAAATCATTCTTATGTTTTGATTTGTTGCTCAAAAATATTTATTATTATTATTATATTGAAAACAGCTGAGTGGATTTTTTTTTTCAGGTTTCTTTGATAAATAGAAAGTTCAGAAGAACAGCATTTAACTGAAATAGGAATCTTTTGTAACATTATAAATGTCTTTATCATTACTTTTGATCAGTTTAAAGCATTCTTGCTAAATAAAAATTACACTGACTCCAAGCTTTTGAATGGTAGAGTGTATAATGTTACAAAAGCTTTTTATTTCAGATAAATTCTGATCTTTAGATCTTTCTATTCATCAAAGAATCCTGAAAAAATGTACTCAACTCTTTTAAATATTGATAATAATAATAATAATAATAAATGTTTCTTAAACAGCAAATCAGCGTATTAGAATGATTTCTGAAGGATCATGTGACACTGAAGACTGGAGTAATGATTCTGAAATTTTAGCTTTGACCACAGAAATAAATTACATTTAAAAATATTTTTAAATAGAAAACAGTTATTTGAAATAGTAAAAACATTTCACAATATTACTGCTTTTGCTGTATTTTGGATCAAATAAATGCAGGCTTAATGAGCAGAAAAGACATTAAAAATCTTAATTTTTATTTTTTTTAATACCATTAATACATAATAAGCTAAGAATCATCCTCTTGCAAATGTTGCAATGGAAAAAACGAACCTTTTCGAAACTTTGAATCGTTTGCAAAATGATTCACTTTTTACTCACCAACTGCAAAAGTTTTCATTGAAAATGTAATGGACTAAATGTAATTACAAATCATTAAAAACCATTAAATATAAAGTGTCTGTCTATTATGCGTTTCTTTTATTTAAATTGCATGGCTTGTTTTGTTTAATTAATGGAGAGCTGGGCTAAACAAACCAATTAAAAACTATTAACTACTCTTCCAATTTATTATCCACCTTATTTTTTCCTGTAAGAACGGGTGCAGCCGTTTGTAAATTTTATGGGTTTGGCTTCCGGCCTATTTTTAGCTGTACAAAACAGCTTGTTTTGCTACTTGATATTGCAAATTGGTGTGTCTTAATGTATTATCTTAATTATGAACACACTGGTTTATAGTGCAAACAGTTTTACCATTTACTACACGTTGTTATTCTTCTCGTAATTTCCCAATAGCAGCTAATGAACCGGAAGTCTCGCCCATAAACTTACGTTTTTTGCCCTCATGTGAAACCCCCAATCACGGGAATCTTGGATTTCATCAGCAAAATTTTGCTGAGAAGCAGTAAATGTAACCGCACCGTACACAGACATATTTAAGTGTGCTCTTCTGAATTTTTCTGTAGATGTAAACAATGTTTAATTTGGTTTCAAATGGACTTCTGTGTGAACTGTGCATATTATGAATTCACATGCCTGTCCACTGCACTGACTATTCTTTTTGTAGTTGTGGCCTCGAAACCGAACCTCAGGACAGCACTAAATCAAACCCTTCCAAGCGTCACAGAGACCGGCTGAACGGCGAGCTGGACAAACTGGCGGCTCTTCTGCCGCTGCCGGAGGAGGTCCGAGCCCGACTGGATAAACTCAGTGTGCTGAGACTCAGTGTGGGATACCTCAAGATCAAAAACTACTTCACTGGTGAGTCTCAGAAAGATATAGAGATATCTGCCATCATGTCATGAAGGTCTGTATATTCAGGGGAATATGTGAGTCATCGAGTTCACTGCATTATAAATGAAAGTGTATTAATGAGTCTTTGGAGCAGGTGGCAGGTGCTGATTTTGTTGAAAGGTAACATTTGCAGCTGCAGTCGTGCAGTATGACTTATATGGCAAAATGATCCTTTCATTACCTGCTGCACAGCCATTAGACCATCTCAGTGTCGAAGTAAAATAAAACATTTTCAAGGAATGAATGTGTCATTGTCATGTGTCATGTGTTAGATTTTTCATAAAGAAAAGACTCTTATTAGGACCATTATGATTTTATTTTTGGATGGAACATTATTTTCATGACAGTTAAGCACATTTATACCCCAAATTCTTAGTACACTCTAAAAATTGCTGGGTTAAAAACAACCTAGCGCTGGGTAAAATATGGACATACCCAGCGATTGGGTTGTTTTGACCCAGCAGTTGGGTTAAATGTTTAACCCAACCTTCTGGGTAGTAAACCAACCGCTGGGTCAAAACAACCATATTTTGTAGTTTGTCCATATTTTACCCAGCGCTGGGTTGTATTTAACCCAGCAGTTTTTAGAGTGTAGGCTACTGAGAAATGAAAGTTACTATTTATTTATTATTATTTACTATTTACTTACTGTTTGAACTAGAAATAGGAATAAAAAAATATCAATGGTCTTATTAAGAAATATTACATATTTGTTTTTTGAATAATTAATAACAGTTATAATTGTTAGCAGTAATAATATTATTATTTATTAATGTTAATTATATTAATAATATATAGGTGCATAAAGTACTTAAAGTAGGCTACTTGATTGAGTTTTTCAAATTTAAGGCCTGGAAAACCCTTGAAAATAGCAATATTCCTGAAGAAGTACTTAATTACTGAATTGAACTTGAATTATTGAAAGACAATGCATCTATGAAATAAGTGTTTAATTTTGCCAGTAAGCAAAATTCACTCAGTTAAGAAAACATAAGATTTTTTTGCTTATTTCAGTTAATGTCAGAAAAACAATCGAGTTAAGCAAATATTAGTACTGACAGTGTCGTGAAAACATGGCTGAAGAAGCGAAAAGAGGAACAGATGAACCAAATCAGTTGAGTTTAACTGCTGGAACTGCTCCGATTGATTCAAACTCGTGACTTCGATTATTGATTTCAAGCGATTCACTGGCAAAAAACAGATCAAATTACAAGAGAAAGAAAATGAATGGTCAATTTAGGGTGAAACAGAGTTTTTGAAAATCTGAATCAGTTTTTTTTTTTTTTCCAAACCATTGCATCGCAACATGATTCACTGTTTCGAAGCGCTCCAATCGGATCACGTATCGCGAATCATTTGTTTCAGATCGGGACTTTGGAACGGATTCGCGAATCGGATCTTTGTAGCACGGATCGCGAATCATTTGATTTAGATCGGACCTGCGTCCCAATGTGCATACTATCCACCCCATCTGCCCTAAATAGTATTGAAAATTACTACTATCACATAGAATTTAGGATGGATAGTATGCACATTGGGATGCGGGCCGGGACTTGGGTGCAGGTTCGCGAATCTTTTGCTTTAGATCGGGATTTCGGTGCGGGTTTTTTTTTAAACAGTAGAAAACATCAAACCATTATAAAAACAAAACAGAAAAAAGGTATACACAAATACAAGTCCCTTAAGAAAATTAACCGTGGTTTTACTATAGTAGAAGTGTAGTAGGCCTATAGTTTTTTTTTTAATAATTTAGTAGTAATACTTCGCGTGCGTGCTTCACTTTATTTTATGCATTTTTCATTAGCATATTTTTATTTATCTATTTCTTTTTTTGTTTTTTTTTGTTTTTTTTTAGAATTTGAAATAGAAGACAAAAGTCCTTGAAAATCTAAAAAATAGTGCTTGAAAAGTCCTTGCAATTCCTGGAATTACAAACCCTAAGGAATAAATTTAAGGATGAATGCATTTTAATAACTCATAATATTATTAGCAATTACTTTCTTTTAATATGAATGGTTATACAAATTGTTTTCTTATGTGAAATATAATTTTGATTTGGGGGTGAAATATTACCTGACTATTTCTTTGAGAGATTCACCCAAATTTTAATTAAAAAAAAAAAAAATCCCAAGAAAAGCATTTTTGTGATCTTCAGTGAATTGTGTTGTTTGTGGTTATTAGCATTTCAGACCCTGTTCAAACTAGTCAAAACACATGAATTTACTGTAACAAAGCATCTGTGAACTTTCGGGCGTGCCGTGTTCGAATCCCGATTCGAGGACCTTTCCCGATCCCATCCCCTATCTCTCTCCCACGTCGCTTCCTGGCAGTTCTGATTTGTCCTGTCATAATAAAGACAAAAAATACCAAAAAAGAAATGTTAAAAAAAGAAAAGAAAAAGAAAGAATCTACATCACCAACCAAAACACGTTTCATTCCAGTGATGTGAGTGGTATTTCAGAGAAGAATGAGAGCAGTGACGCTGAAATGGCATGCAGTTATAATTATCAGTTGCTGTTTTACTAGCAAATTTTAGCTTTAATGATGTTCTGTACTGGTGGGAAACCTGTCAAGCAGGTTATGATGTTCTGCTCCAGTTTGCAAGGAAGTTTGCTCATCTCACTGCCAAAAAGTTCAACAGATGTTTGTTTCTCTGTAGCATTTGTTCCTGTCTGTCAGCAAAACATATTGGATGTCATCAGTTTTATTGAATGTATTGTTATACCCAGGGTAAAAAGGTAGAAAAATGTTATAAATTATTTTTTGACAAAAATCCAGACCACAAACGTTTTCCGTTCATTTCTTTTTAGTTGACTTTTTGCCAACTTTTCAATGAAACGGCTGAATTAAATAAGTACAAGAGTACATATAGTATGCGCAAGAACACCAACTAAACAAAGAACATATAAATAAAGTGACGATATTAACCATATAACATAATGGCTGTTAAATAAATAGTTAAATGAATTGAATTTGGTTATTTTCCTGTGCTCATCATGATTTTCTTCTTTATTAGCAGAGCTAAAGTGAATCAGTTCCCAAGTGGCTTTACTTAAATGACTCAAATGACTCAATTGGACATTGTGTTCTCTTCACACCCACTTGGACAGAACATGAGTTTAGTGAAATCTTCCACATTGGCATCCCAATATGCATTATACAGCCTGTTTTGTGATTGAGCTGACTCTGTATTTTTTATTATTTATGTTAAGAATATATGGTTTTGTCATTGTGAGAATGGCATTATTTAGTCTAAACTGACATACCTAAACTTGTCACCCTGGTACACTGTAAAAAATAAAAAACACAATTTGTTGAGTCAGCTTAAAATAATTTGTTACCCCGCTGCCTTAAAATTTTAAGTTCAGTCAACTAAAATAAGTTTGGTCAACTTGAAATGTTAAGTTGCACTAAGTAACAACTTAGATATTTGTGTTTGCTAAACTTAACAGATGGGTAAGTAATCCAGCTGCCTTAAAATTTTAAGTTGATTCAACTCAAATATCTAAGTTGTCACTTAGTATAATTTAACATTTCAATTTGAATAAACTGTTTTTGAGTTGACTGAACTTACAATTTTAAGGCAGCCAGGTTACAAATTATTTTAAGTTGACTCAACAAATTGTTTTTACAGTGTAGTTGTAAATAAAAACAAAAGAGTAAAGATGAGAGAGGCTGGAAGAAGCCAGTCCAGTCAATAGATTTTGAAGGAAGTTAGAGTATGATAATCTGAGATTTTGGGTGTGTTAAAGAAAATTACTGAATGTGGAGAGGTGTGGAGATGTGTCAGCAAGTGATTAAGCATAATATCACCAGTTTCAGTACAAAATATTCAAACTATAATGATGAAAAATTAGAGCAGTTTGATGTGAAGATTAACATGTGATGCAATGATTTCACAAGATATCACAGACTCCATTAATCTAGTTTTTTTTTTTTTTTTGGGCTAAAAATGAAAGAAAAAAAAAGCTAATTAAATCCTTTTCTCTTAATATCATTATTCATGAGTGTGTAATATTTGTTTCATTTTATTTGTTTACAGCAATTAGGAGCCAGTATTATTTTCATATTATTGTATTACTATTTGAACTAATTTTTTTTTTTTTGTGAATATTGTCCATTTTAATTTTAACATCAGTTCAGGTTTTTATAGTCTTTTTATGTTTTTTTTTTTTTTTAATGTATGTCCATCTAGTTCTTAGTTTTTATTTCAGTTGTATATTTAGTTGTTTCAGTACATCAAATTTAATTTAATTAAAATTACATTTTAATTTATTACAAAATGTTTTCATTAATGAATTATAAAAATTTAAGTGGATTTTTGTCTGTGTTCAAAAATGGGAGTGACAGTTAAAGGGTTTAAAAAAAAAAAATGAGCTGAAAAAACCTAAATAGTAATATTTAAATAAAACAAAAACTAAAAAATAATATATATATTATATATTATATATATAAACAAATTATTTTTATATTTTGCTATGATTCCTCTCCTTTCTTTCCATTTCACAAAAGGTTATTATAGTGGAAAAAAAGGTATTTTATAATTTTAAAAATGTTCTTCATGCTAAAAAATTATTATTAGAACTTTTCATCTGAAGGTTCTTCTACAGCTGCAAAAACCTCCTTTTGGAACTTTTAATTTTTTTAAGAGTGTAACAAAAGTTCTTAATTTATCATGCATTATTACTTCTTGTCTTTTAGGTACATTAAGGAAGAATTCGGGACCTGAGTTTTCTCGTAATGGCGATGAGACGACATCCAGCATCGGTGTCTCTGAAGGGGATCTGCTGCTTCAAGTGAGTGATGTTTGAAACACAAATGCAAATAGAAGGCAAATGACAGAATGAGTTTTAAATGATATGTGGCCTGGCGTTGCTCTTTCTCTGCAGGCGCTGAATGGTTTTGTCCTGGTTGTGTCCACAGACGGCTGCATCGTCTATGCCTCACCCACCATTCAGAACTACCTGGGTTTCCATCAGGTGAACACCTAAGCTGTTAAAAATCATCGGTTTTACCTTAGAGATCTAACCCAGATTCAACTAACCAATGCAAACGTGCTCCTCACAGTCTGACGTGCTTCATCAGAGCGTGTTTGATCTGATCCACGTGGATGACCGGGTCATGTTCAGATGCCAGTTGCACTTTGCCCTCGACCCCGAGGCCAGCACTGATGGTTGGTGTCAGTATGTACTGAATGACCTTCCTGCTTGCAGTCACACATGGTGTTTGTCAGTTCAAAGAAATGTTCTGGGTTAAACTAGAAGTAAATATTAAAAACTTGCTATTAACACCATAACGGACCTGATGTATGTCCCTTGTGGATGATATAGATGTGATTTATGTAAATGTCTTGTTTAATTGCAGAACCAGCTGGCAGTGAGAGGATTCCTCCAGAGAACTCGTCCTTCCTGGAGAGGAGCTTCTGCTGTCGTCTCCGT
The DNA here is from genome assembly GCA_036247105.1 of Cirrhinus mrigala. Classification (NCBI taxonomy): domain Eukaryota; kingdom Metazoa; phylum Chordata; class Actinopteri; order Cypriniformes; family Cyprinidae; genus Cirrhinus; species Cirrhinus mrigala. Next base: position 27,415,424 of record CM070016.1, read on the forward strand.
TGCCTGCTGGACAACTCCTCGGGCTTCCTGGTGAGACTCACAGGGCCTTACTTGAATCGTAATTCAGTAACGAAAATGGAATTTTGGAATAATTTGGATGAACAAATCCAATGTGTATCAAATGTAACAGTAAACCTCTGTTGTTCAACACTTAGTTTGCCAAAAATAGTAGGAATTGTTATAGTTCATAGTTAAATAATGTCATTTTTGTTGAATTTAATATGTAAATAAATTCTATGAGTTTCATGATTTCAGTTAATTAGACATGCTTTTGATGACAAAAAATTAATTTCAGCATTAAAATGGGATGTAAAAAAGACAAAAAACAAAAACACAATATAGGAAAATTAAAATGAAAAAAAAAAAAAAAAAAAAGGAATTTGGGAAAGACATAAAACTAAAATTTGGGAAAAATAAAGTGAATGTAATAAAGCCCTAAAAAAAATTCATTTTTGTTACAGAAATTAACAACAGTTAGTTAAAGGTTAAAATTGAAATCATGATTTCAATTAATTACACATGCCTTTTGAATATTAAAATGTAATTTGAACAATGAAATGCAATCCAAAAAAACAAAAACAAAACATAATTCACAATGACAGTGGAAAACAATGGAATGGAACGGAAAAAAAGAATTTGAGAAAAAAAAAAATAGAACAGAATTTGTGAAACAAATGTAAATAAATTCTATTTTCATGATTCTAAATTCGAGTTTCATGATTTCAGTTAATTAGACATGCTTTTGATGACAAAAAAATTAATTTCAGCAATAAAACGGGATGTAAAAAAGACGAAAACCAAAAACACAATCCAGGAAAATTAAAATGAAAAAAAAAAAAAAAAAAGGAATTTGGGAAAGAAATAAAACTAAAATTTGGGAAAAATAAAGCCCTAAAAAAAATATTTTTTGTTACACAAATTAACAACAGTTAGTTAAAGGTTAAAATTTCATGAGTTCAATTAATTACACATGCCTTTTGAATATTAAAATGTAATTTGAACAGTGAAATGCAATCCAAAAAACAAAAACAAAACATAATTCACAGTGACAATGGAAAACAACGGAATGGAATGGAATGGAAAAAAGGAAACAATGAATTTGAGGGAAAAAAAGAACAGAATTTGTTAAACAAATTTTATTTGGCCCTACACACATGCAAAATAAAGAAAAAAAGAAAAATGGTTAATGTTTTTTGAGCCTTTTTGATAATAAATCTGTATTATTTAAACAGACAACAAATCCTTTGTAAAAATCAACACATTATTGTAAAAAACAAAACAAAAAAAAAATTAAATTGTTAAAGTTATTATTAAATGGATTAAACCATTAAAACAGAATCCAGAAAATTTTTAATGGAAAGCAAACAATATGGGGAAAATAAAATGGAATTTGGAAAATTAAAATGTAAAAATGAAAAAAAAAAAAGAAAAAGAAAAAAAAAATCCAGAAAAATTCAAATGAAAAAATAAATAAATAAATAAATAAAATAATAATAATAATTTGAGAAAGAAATGAAACTTAGTTTGGGGGAAAAAATTAAATTAATTTATTAAAGCCCTAAAAATTCGTTTTTGTTACACAAAAGTTAAAGTTTCATGATTAATTAGACATTTTTATTACTAAAATTTGACCAGTAGAATATAATCCAAAAAAAAAAAACCCTTAATCTAGGAAAAATTACAATGGAAAAAAAAAAAGAATTAAAAAAAATATATTTTGGGAAAAACAAATTTTATTGGTCCCTACACACATGCAAAATTAAAGTAATATTAAAAAAAAGGTTCACAATTAATAAATGGTTGAATGGCTATGAGAGTTTTTGATAATAAATCTGTATTAATTTAAACAGACACACAGAATTTAATAAAACATTTAATAGAGCCCTATTATTGTAAAAAAAAAAAAATATATATATATATATATATATATATATATATATATATATAATAATAAAAATAAATATATAAATTGTTAAAGTTTTATTAATTAAATTTATTAGACATGCTTTTTGCCTATTAAAATTAAAAATGGATTAAACCATTAAAACAGAATCCAGACAATTTTTTAATGGAAAACAAACAATTTGGGGAAAATAAAATGGAATTTGTAAAATTAAAATGTAAAAAATGTCATTTTTGTTAAATTTAAAATGTAATTAAATTCTAATTGTTGTTAAATTGTATGAATTTCATGATTTCAGTTAATTAGACATGTTTTTGATTATAAAAAATTAATTTCACCATTAAAATTGAATCTAAAAAAAGCTAAGAAAGAAAAAAAAGAAAAACACAATCCAGAAGAATTAAAATGGAAAAAAATTGAATTTAAGAAAGAAATAAAAAATAATTTGGGAAAAAAAAATTAAAATGAATTTAATAAAACCCTAAAAATTAAATTTTTGTTACACAATTTAACAGTTTGTTAAAAGTTTACATTTTATGATTTCAATTAATTGGACATGTTTTTTTGATTACTCACATTTAATTTGAACAGTAAAACATAATCCAAAAAAAATACAATGGAAAAAAGAAAAAATAATTAAAAATAAATAAAAAATATAATAATATAAATAAATAAAAAAATAAATAAAAGAATAAATAAAACTTGAATAAAATAAATGTGGGAAAAATAAATTTAACTGGGCCCTACATACATGCAGAATAAAATCATTTGGGAATAAGAGGGTTCACTTTTAATAAACTCAGTTATTCTTGTACACACAGGCGCTCAGTTTCCAGGGACGGCTGAAGTATCTTCACAAACAAGGCCGGACCACAGAGGGCAAAGCGTCGGGTCTCTCGCAGCTTGCCCTGTTTGCCATCGCCACCCCCGTTCAGCCCCCGGCCATCCTAGAAATCAGGACCAAGACCCTCTTTTTCCAAAGCAAACACAAACTGGATTTTACACCAGTGGGCATGGACACCAGGTGAGGATCCACACGAGTTCATTCAAGAGGATACAGTATGTGTCACTTCGTGAACTGATTATTCTTGTGTCGTCCAGAGGGAAGGTGGTTCTGGGTTACACTGAGCAGGAGCTGTGCATGAGAGGATCTGGATATCAGTTCATCCACGCTGCTGACATGATGTACTGCGCCGACAAACACTTAAGCAGTAAGACGTGATTTCACTCGCAGTATGTAATGAGTAGCACACCGTTATTCTGAACACTTGTTCTGCTACTTTAATGTTCTGAGATGAGATTCGTGTCTCTGTCTTGCAGTGATGAAAACTGGCGAGAGCGGTTTCTGTATTTTCAGGCTCTTGAGTAAGACTGGCGTTTGGGTCTGGGTCCAGTCCAACGCTAGAATGGTGCTCAAGAAAGGCAAACCCGACTTCATCATCTGCGATCAGAAACCCTTGACGTGAGTGCTCTTCACTTCCTCTAACACTAGCAGCTGCTCACTTCCTGCTGTATTTCTGTATATTCACCGTATTTTAAATTTGGACTGTTTTTTTGGGCAATTCAACAGTCAAATTTTTATTTTTCCACTACTTACATCAGCTTTTTTTATCAGCACTGGTGTGGTTTAGCTATTTGATTATTATTTATATACTGTTACAGAATTAATTTAATAGTATTTTTAAACAGCTTTTATTTTTATATTTTCAGTGGACATTTAGTTTAAGTTTTTGTGGTTTTGGCATTTTTATTAGTTATTGATAACATTTTAACCTTTAATCTGGGTTAAAATACTAAGCACAAAATATTTCTTTAATTTATTTTTATTTCAGAGTTTTTGTTTAGTTTTAGTTCATTTTATTTCAGTTAGCTGCCAAAGCAACATTTCTAATTATTGCTTAAGTTTAAATTTTTTATTTAAAAGATTTTCATCTAATATTTATATTTTATTTTAGTTTAGTTTAGTTTTATTTAATTTTTTTCAGTTACCAATTACACTGGTCAGAATAGGTCAATATTAGATACATAGGGCCCTATGAAATCCATTTTATTTATTTATTTTTTTAATTCAGTTTTATTTTTACCAAATTATATGCTTTCTTTCATTAATTTTCTCATTTAAATGGTTTCATTACATTTTAATAATCAAAAGCATCTTTAATTAATTGATTTTATTAAAAAAAAAAAAATAGTGTATTATAATTTTATGTATTTCTCTTTTTTTTCCCAGAAATACTGTGTTGTGTATTTACATTTTTCTGGTAAATAAATTCTGGTAAATATTCCTTAAAAATAGCCTTATGTTGTAATAATAACAGGCTCGTACAAGGCGCTTAAAGTGCCTTAAACATATTTGAATTTGACTTTTTGAAATTTAAGACCTGGAAAACCCTTGAAAATAGCAATATTCCTGAAGAGGTAGCCTACTTAAAAAGTGCCTGAATTATTAAAAGACAATGTATCTATGAAATAAGTGTTTAAAGCAGATATGTTTTCACCTAGAATTCACTCAGTTCAGAAAACTTAAAATTTTTGCTTATTTCAGTTAATGTCAGAAAACAATCGAGCTAAGCAAATACTACTGACAGTGTTTTGTAAACATGGCTGAGGACGCGAAAAGACGAACAGAAGAACCAAATCAATGGAGTCATTTACGCTGGAACCGCTTCGAGTGATTCAAACTCGTGACTTCGATCATTCATTTCAAGTGATTCACTGGCAAAAACCAGATCAAATTAAAAGAGCCATTCATTTTCGAATTTCAACATCGCTTCAAATGACTTTAAAAAGCATGTTAATGGGTATGTGATGGGTAAAACAGAGCTTTCCGAAACTCCGAATCAGTTAAATCATTGCGTCGCAAAATGATTCACTATTTCGAAGCGCTCCAGTCGGATCGCGTAGCCTATCGCGAATCATTTGTTTCAGATCAGGACTTCGAATCGCATATTGCGAATCATTTGATCTAGACTGAACCTTCGCCTATCGCAAATCACTTGATTTAGATCGGAACTTCTCGTATTTGTTTCAGATCGGGACTTCAATTTGCGAATCGCGATTTAGATCGGAACGGGTTCGTGAATCATTTCGCGAATTGAATGATTCATGTCAAATGATTTGCGATACGCGATTTGAAGTCCTGATCTAAACCAAATGATTCGCGATCCAGACTCCGAGTCATGATCTGAAATGATGGTTTGCGAATCATTTGTTTCATATCAGGATTTTAGAGCGATTTCTTGAATCTTTTCTGTTTTTTTGTTTGTTTGTTTTTTTTTTTCTTAAACAGTTGAAAATATTAAACCATTAAGGCACATTAAGTACAGTTGTAAAAACAAAACAAAGAAAAAAGAAAAAGTATACACAAATACAAATCCTTTAAGAAAATTAACAGTGGTTTTACTATCATAAAACTGTAGTATACTTTGTAATAATTTAGTAGTAATATTTCATGTGTGCATGCTTCACTTCATTTTTTGCCATTTTTTATCAGTATATTTCTGTAATATTAATACACAAGCTAATGTTTTTTTTTTTTCGCATCAAATTCTAGATTAGACCTTTAGTATGAACATTAGTTTAAAAATGGACAAAAATATATATACTATATTATTAGCCCTCATATTGATTATTGGCCATAAGAAAAATAATTATCAGCTATCAATACAGGCTATTCATATTTTACCCCAAAATTAAACAGAATCATTACCATAATGTAAAAAATGTAAATGCATATTGTTTATATTATTTTTTAAATATAATTTTTGTACATATTTTTATACATAATAATAATGTTGTTGAACTTTTAATTTATGCTGATTTAAATACAATTATTTTACAGTAATAATCTAATAAGAATCCTCATTGAGAATAACAGTGATTATAGAGATTTGAAAGGAAAATGTCTTTTTTTTTTTAAAAACAATATCGCAATGTCAAAAAATCTTAATGGTCAGAAAATACATTCATTTTGTTATTTATTTTCAGATTTTTAGGTGAAATAAGACTTGGACCATTTTCATGAGATTCACCTAAACATCTGTTTGATATACTGATTAATTTAGGAATTTTTCATTTTTGCCCGTCATTTAATCATAAATGCTTCATTAATGCTTTTATAAAACTTGCCATTTTTACTATTTTATTGAACCTGTAGAAATGAAGAAGGGGAGGAGCATCTCCGTCAAAGGCAGCTGCAGCTTCCCTTTAACTTTGCGACCGGAGAGGCTCTCCTCTACGAAACCTTCCCCTCTGTGATGATCCCGGGGCGGCAGGATCATCCGTCCAGCACCGCCGTACATCCCGACTCCCTCCTGGGCTCCTTACTGAGTCAGGACCGCTCCGTCTACAACCGGCCCCTGGAACCAGTGTCTCCCTTCTCTCTGGAGCACGTCTTAATGGACAGCCATACCCTGCTCAGTATTCCCAAAAGCATCACCTCCCAGGCCGTTCCAGACATGGATGACGGAGTCCTTAAAGAGCAGCTGAAGGAAATGGAAGAAGCTCTACTGCAGCTACAGGAAGAGGAACCCATTCAACTCACTGACATTCCGGCCAGCGATGTTTTCTCATACGTCGAAGATGCTCTGTTGAGAGAGACCGACACCACTGGGCGGCATCAAAACTCTGTGTTGCCTGGCAACCCGATAATGAGATTCGAATATTCATCATCTCATTCACAGAAGCTCATACAATCTGACTTTTATGGACAAAAAGCACCAGAAAAAGAGTGTGTGAATGATTCCCAAGACTATTTTGGCGCTCCGAAATCTTTCCCACATCCTCCAAACACTTGTAGTTCTATTCCAGGCCATTTCCCCATCCCATATCATAATAATCACTCTTCCTCTATACAAAAGACTGGCATGGTGTCGTCAGATTCATCCCAAAACAATCATCTTCCTCCAAGTGTCCCCGGTCGGCCGTTTTCCGTAAACATCCAGCATGCCGTTCACCGAGGTGCCCTGCCGCCATGGCAACCGCATCAGCACGCCATCCCATTAACCCTGCAGAGATCCCGCTGCGTTCAGAATGACTGTATTTCCCACAATGCACCTGTAACGCAGCACCCACAGGACACTGAGTTACAAACAGAACTGTGCGGCACATGTACAATGAATCACGGTCTGAGAAGCCACATATCCCAGAATTCATCATTGTTCAGTAGCAGTTTCCATCAGAGATGTACTTTATCTTCTAATGAGGCTTTTTCTGGATTACACATCACTGGATCTGTTGATACAGACTGCAGCCGTGCTACTTGTCCCGGGACATCAGGACTGAGCCATCAGTGAACAGTATAAACACTCTGATCTGATTAACATTAGCATGAATAAAAGGATAATTTTAGGAACCTAGAATTTATTTGAACTGACATTTGATGAGCAAAATCACATGAGGTGCATCCTGGGATGCTTTTTAAACACAACTGAAAAAATTCACAAGCATGCTGGACAGATGATGAGGTCGCTTGTTCACTATCTGCTTCCAATTTAATTAGACATGATCAAATTAGCATATTTTGTTCTGTAAACAAACCATATGTAAAAGAGGGTTGTTATTGTTAAATAAAAATCAAGATGCCACTTTCTTTATTAAATTAAAGCTGAAATTAAATAAAATTAGATATAAATATTAGATATAATATTAGATAAAAACTTAAAGGAACACTCCACTTTTTTTGAAAATAGGTTCATTTTCCAACTCCCCTAGAGTTATACAGATGTGCTTTACCATTTTTTAATCCATTCAGCCGATCGCCGGGTCTGGCGGTAGCACTTTTAGCATAGCTTAGCATAAATCATTGAATCCGATTAGACCCTTAGCATCTCACTATAAAATGACTAAAGAGTTTCAATATTTTTCCTATTTAAAACTTGACTCTTCTGTAGTTTCATTGTGTACTAAGACTGGCGGAAAATGAAAAGTTGTGATTTTATAGGCCGATTTGGCTAGGAACTATACTCTCATTCTGGCGTAACAATCAAGGAACTTTGCTGCCGTACCAAGGGTGCAGCAGGCGCAATGATATTACGCAGCCGTCAACTCTGCATCTACACAAACTTAGTGCCGGTCACTTTCAGGCGCTGCGTAATATCATTGCACCTGCTGCACCCATGGTACGGCAGCAAAGTTCTTTGATTGTTACGCCAGAATGAGAGTATAGTTCCCAGTCATATCGGCCTATAAAATCGCAACTTTTCATTTTCCTCCAGTCTTAGTACACGATGCAACTACAGAAGAGTCAAGTTTTAAATAGGAAAAATACTGTTTAGTCATTTTATAGTGAGATGCTAATGGTCTAATCGGATTCAGTGATTTATGCTAAGCTATGCTAAAAGTGTAAATAGGAAATAAACTAGGAAATAAATAACAAATAACAAAAAAAATGACAACGCACATTATAATATTATTAAAACAAACTTAAATGTAAAAATCTAAAATTAAAAGATAAAACAAAAATAAAAATAAAATAAAACAATGCAAACAAGAGCTGGGGGTGAAAACTTTTGAAGAGAATTAAGATGTGTACATTTTTCTTATTTTGCCTAAACATCATATTTTTTTCTTGCAGTACTGCCCTTCAGAAGCTACAGAAGATACTTACATGTTTTCTCGAAGATAAAATAAGTTAAATTTACCCTGATTATCAAATTCAAAAAGTTTTCACCCCCCGGCTCTTAAAGGGGTCATCGGATGCAAACTTCACTTTTTCAAATCTACCCTATAATGATAAAAATCCATGCAGTGGTTTTTAATTAATCTGTAGAAATAATATCCCCTTTTTCAAATCGAGCTATTCTCAGATGCCGAGGCAGCTCCCACCATAGTTGATTGACATGAACTCTTACCTCAGACCATCTGTCACAGTCCAGTAACTTTCCATGTTTCGATGCCGAAGCAGGGATGTAAGTTAGACAAGAATATCTCTGATTGAATGATTGAGGTGTTGTGTTGCTGGATGTAATAATGAACATAGTGGTGGTCATTTACTCCCGACATCTGAGCAGCTGAAGATGCAGTGGATTACATTTGTTTGTGAAGGGATGCACCTCCCGATCTACATATATCCGTCTATTTTCGTGATCATTCGTGATCCAGCTTCACTTACAGCAGAAGTGTGTATAAGCGTTTTTTTAATGAATCTTTGCGATCGCCCTTCCTTATAACGTGGTGGTTAGGAAGTTTAGCGGCTAAACGCGGCTAAAGTAAACAAACTCGTCATTCCACAGAGAGAAGAGAGGGGCGGGGCAAGCAGAGCTCATTTGCATTTAAAGGAACAACCCCTTAGAATGAGATGATATTTGCAGAGCTGATTTTGGCAAGGTAAAAAGGGTGTTGTTTTACAAAACCATTGAGAATTTTTAATCAAAGTATATTAGAGACTTTTCATGAAGACCATAAAGAATCATATCAACTTGTGGAAAATGGGCATCCAATGCATCTTGTTTCCTTCTGGAGCATCAGTGAGCGTTTGAACCTTCTTTAATAGTTGCATATGAGTCCCTCAGTTGTCCTCAGTGTAAAAAGATGGATCTCAAAACCATACAGTCATTGTTGGAAAGGGTTCAAATACACAAAAATGCTGAAAAAACTGAATTTGTGGGACCTGAAGGATCAGAAAAATCACATTAAGGACATTCAGGTAACAACACAGTATCAAGTGTATGTAAACTTTTGAACGGGTCATTTTTATAAGTTCAACTATTATTTTCTCTTGTGGGCTATATGTAAACGTCTTTTATGTGAAATATCTTATTCAGGTCAGTAGGCTACTAAATAAAAAATAACATTCATTTTGTATGATCCCTCTTATTTTGGTAAAAACAATTAACATTTCTGCAAGGTGTATGTAAACTTTTGACTTAAACTGTATATCTCTCCGGATTCAGACTTCATTCACTGGAGAAAGATCGTCAAAAGGTTTGATTAAGTATTCTGAGAAAATATTCAAAGTTTATCGTCATTTTACGTTAATGGATGTAGTCAGCACGTTCACATTGCAGGAAATGTACGCATTAGTAGGTCACGTGTTTACGGTCGTTAGCAAAACCTCCATGACAACAAACAAATTAGTGGTGAGTTTATAAACTGACGTCCGTTTTCTCACACAAACGTTCGCTTTACCTCAGGATAAACTAACAAACGAGCAAATATATTGTTAAATACATTAAACTCTCGCATAACTGATTATTTAAGAACAAACTCAAACACTTAAGCTGCATTTCATTCACTTCGCGTCAGGCTTGAATGAGGGGTTATTTTGCAAAAAATATAATATCAGACGAGTCCAGTTCTTCATTCAACGCTCTCACGCAAGAAACATAAAACTCCCCCCACTGCTGAGGTACAAATATCTTCTCATTACCTTCCCTTATCCACCATTTATATTATTATTGTTATACAGCACCTGTTGATGCTCATAAACTCCGTGTATTCGCTAAAGTCTGGAGCTTATTGCATGTTTAATCTGATTTAGATAAGGCTTGAAACTTGAATAATCATGTTCGTGAGTGTTTATTGAGTGAGACCTTGTCGCACACAGGTCTAAAAGTATTTCATTCATTGCTGTGAGTGTGAAATCCTTCTGAACAGCGCTTTATTATTCAATATAGCGGTCAGTGGCACCGCTTAGTGGTGAAAATGCGCGTTGCATACTATCGTGCACAATGCAAATTAATCAGTTATTTTAGCAGTCCATGTATAAATAAAGGTCATATATATGCAAGTACTTGTGACATTTGCACGTACAGTATATGAACTAGTGCATAGTGTATGATCCACATGTTGGTTTGTTGGTTTGTCTCAGTGGCTTTTAATCAAGGCGTGTTGTGCTCCTCTCTGTAGGACGGTCAAGGACGTTGTGTCGAGCTGAATGGATTTGCTCTGTGTGATAAAGGGCTGGATCTGCTTTGTCTGTGATGGAGATCAGGAGGTCACAGCCATACAGGAATGACCTCATCCACAGGTTCACATCACAAAACCCACCCACTTCCATTTGGATCAATCACACCACACTGCAGAGAGAGAGTGATGTGACTGCATAGATATAAGATAAAAAACTTAAATGAAAATTAGAAACTTTACCTAGGCAGCTAACTGAAATAAGTTTAAGTTAAGGTATAAGAAAGACTAAAACTAAAGTTATATCCACCTTATTCTTTAACACTGAAGTAAGCCTATGGGTGAGACTTCCGTTTCATTGTCTGCTATAGGGAAATAATGTGAAGAATAACAACATGTGGTAAACAATGCACTACAAACCAGTGTGTTCATAATTAAAATAATACATTAAAATATATGGTAAGACACACCAGTTTGCAATATCAAGCAGCAAAACGATCTGTTTTGTACAGCTAAAAATAGCTGGATGCGGATGTGACTGGAAGTCAGACCCATAAAATTTACAAATGGCTGCACCCGTTCTTACAGGAAAAATAAGATGGATAGCAATATATGAAAAACGTAATACAAATATTTGTCATGTGTACTCATTTTTTTTAAATATATGCACAACAGAAATTACTAAAACTGGAATAAAAATAAATTAAAACTGTATAGAAAGATCTAAAAATAATAATACATATGATAAAAGCATAACAAAATTACTGGTTGCAAAAAAATAAATTACTAGTTACAAAAAATATTTTTAATTTTTATTATTATTATTTTTTTAATATTTCTTTGTAGGAAAATTACTAAAACTGAAAAAAAAATACATCAAACCTGTATATAAATATTTAAAATAACAAATAAAATGACAAAAGCACTAAAATTAAGTAACAAAATTACTACAGTTAAAATGAAAACTGAAAATATAAAATCAAAACTAATTTAAACCAGTAATAAATACTGTAATATAAAAAAAATCCTTAAACAGCACTGTACAATATTCTTTACAAAATTATATTAATACATGTCATGTAAAATATAAACATTAGATGAAAATTTAAGAAACTTATCTGAAAATTTGAAATGTTACCTAGGCAGCTTACCTAAATAAGTTTAAGCTAAGTATTAAAAAAGACTAAAACGGTTGTGAAATTAAAGCTATATAACAATATATAGCTTTAATTTCAATGCGATTTTAGTCTTTTTTAATACTTTAATACTTTAGCTGTTAGCTAACTAGGTTAGCTCCTAGGTAACATTTCATGTGTATATATATATAAATATAGATAGATAGATAGATAGATAGATAGATAGGAAGATATAGATATTTATATATATATATATGGTTTTTTTTTTTTTGTTTTAAATATATGCATATATGCACAACACAAATTACCAAAACTGGAATAAACATAAATTAAAACTGTACAGAAAGATCTAAAAATAATAATAATAAAAATGACAAAACAAAATTACTAGTTACAAAAAATATTTTTCATCTTTATTATTATTATTTTTTTTTAAATATTTCTTTGTAGGAAAATTACTAAAACTGAATAAAGATACATCAAACCTGTACAGAAATATTTAAAATAACAAATAAAATGACAAAGCACTAAAATTAAATAACAGTTAAAATGAAAACTGAAAATATAAAATCAAAACTAATTTAAACCAGTTTTTTTTTAAATATATGCACAACACAAATGACCAAAACTGGAATAATCATAAATGAAAACTGTACAGAAAGATTTAAAAATAAAAAAACAAAACAAAACAAAACAAAATTACTAGTTACAAAAATGTGTCATTTTATTAGTTTAAAATATTTCTTTGCACAGCAAAATTAACAAAATTAAAATATAAATCTATATATAGAAATATTTAAAATAACAGAGAAAATGACAAAAAAAATAAAAATGAAAGCAGAAAAGCAAATTTAAACTATTGTAATGAATACTGTAATATATAAAATACTTAAATAATACCAAAAGATACAATATTATTTACAAAACTATATTAATAAATGTTAAATATCACTTAAATAAAAATATTTTAAAAAATAATACACAATCTACAGCCATACGATTTAGTGTATTTAGTTTTATTAATTTATTATAATTTTTTTTTTTTTTTTGCTGTATTGTACTTCATGTGAGGAGCTCATCATTGAGATATAGTGTGCGTGTGAACCTGACAGCCTCCGTCTGTTTGTGAGCTCACATCCACTCATCTAGAATTTAGAGCAGCTTTCACATTTTGCATGACATTCTGTCCACCTGCATGTCCATACTGAAAAGGTTATTGGAAAGGAAAGCTTGATTGAATTCACAGTCCGTAATCAGAGCGAGTTCACTCGTTCTTTCTTAAAATTCAGCCGTCGCTGAGGATGTTTCAAATGTTTTATGTTTCCTACATCCTAAAAACAGTCTGATCTGCAGGCTTTAAAGCTAGAAATTAGTTTCGAAGACAGAATAATTGTACATACCTATTACAAAATCTCATATTTTTCACCTTAAGGCAAGACAAAACAGTAAAACCAACTGTTTTCTTGCAAAAGCATTGCAAAATCAAGTTAGTTTATGAATGTCTAGAGTGAGAAGAGCAGGAATCAGGATAAAAAGCAGCTCAAATATAAGAAAGATTTCATCTTTTGAACATGTTTTGTTAACTAAATATTTCCCATAGTATTATTTAGTAGTTTTGATTATTTAAATTATTACAAAATGAGGAGTGTCTAAAACCTCCCTGCTGTTTTGTGAGCTGATCTGCCTCTTGACCGCTAGGGGCGCTATTTATTAATATAAAACATTGAATGGGAGCATGTCCCTCTAAATGAGAGATTTCAGCAATAGTACAAACAGCTGCTCAATATCTGAGTTTTTAGATATCATTATAAATCACAATTATTTTAACTTTCACTATTAGTGCACAAGCAAACACTAACACTTTCAGAAAATGTCTGAATTTAAACCTAGTGGCTCATGCTAATATTTTTAATATGTTGTTGTCATGTTCGATTGCATGCTTTAGACACTTTGGACACCTTAACCATGTCAGGCATCAGGGAAAAGGACCACCGGTTTGTTTTTAACACAACAACAGATGGCTCGGTGTCAGCGCGTTCTCCTCCAGCCCGAACCTGAAAGGAAATATCGCAGAGAAATGCGCTCCAGATTGCCGGTTTGTCGGCCGCCAGTCGTCCCCTGGGTAAAATTGGGGAAATTCGGCATTTGTTTGCGTGCCAAGAGAGCTCCGATTGTAAGAAACCCAGACAGACAATGAACATTAAGTCAATAGTTTGTTTATTTGCGGCCGTCTTCATTTGGCTTTCTGCGAGCTGCGGATGTTGTTCTTTCACAAATGAATTTTTTCTCAAACAATTATATCTCAGTCACAGATGTTACTGATGATACATCACAATTTAGGCTTTTGGATGAAAAACTGTTCTTCTTCATGTGTAGTACTGAAATCTGTGGCCGAGCTAAAACTCAACTCTAAAACTCCACCATCTTAAGGAGCGGTATTTTGGGAACAGGACACATTTTTTGCCTCTCTAATGTCTGATTGAAATGATAGTCCTTCATTAGAGAGTTCAGATCATTTATGGCAGCATGTATTACTTTTGCGAAGTTTCTCGTCCCACGTGAGATGTTGTTCTATCAGCGCAGGTTTATTGAAAAGATCCTCTGAGGTTTCGCCATTTCCCTCCTGTATTGTACAGAGACGATTCGTCTGTGTTAAACATTAATTGAATTTTGATTTTAGGCAATTATTCTTCATTTTTGTGGGTATTTGCATTAATCTAAAATATTAATGGGTTCATTTGGCTGAGCTGGAGAGAGTGTTTGGCCGCAGAGGACCCTTCCTATCTCTGACGCCCCTTGAGGCCTTTCTCCACTAATCTTATGGGTCGTTTAAGAAGAGAGAAAAAGAGCACAAATTGTGTGAATTATGTTAAAGGAAGCACTTGAACAGATACGATCTTACAAAACACAGCATAGTGCTATGATTTTTACCAGTTTAGGTTTATAATGTGGGTTAAAATTTTTAGATAACAGTCTATATATATATATATATATATATATATATATATATAGACACCTTTAAATGGCTCATTTAAACTTTGAACAATTGAACATTGATGGGTTATTTTAAAATTTAATTTTTGAATATTTTACAGTGGCATTCATGGTTTGGGGTCAATATTTTTATTTATTTATTTATTTTTATTTTTTATTTTTTTTATGACAGTAAACACATCCATGTTACAAAAAGGCTGTTCTTTTTAACTTTCTGTTCATCAAAAAATACAAGAATCACAGTTTCCACAAAATATTAAATGTTTTCAACATAATTATCAGAAATGTTTCTTGAGCAACAAATCAGAATATTAGAATGATTTCTGAAGACTGGAGTAATGATGCTGAAAATTCAGCTTTGCATCAAAGAAATAAATTACATTTTAAAATATATCCAAATAAAAATTTGTTATTTTAAATTATAATAATATTTCAATATTTATGATCAAATAAATGCAGCCTTTGTGAGCATAAGATACTTTTAAAATACATTTAAACATTTTTTAGGCGGGTTTCTGTCACTAATTAGAATGAATGGAATACGCATTAAATAAGTTAAACAAGTATCTAACATGAGATTTTATTTTAAAAATATATGCAAATGTAATAACACAGCACATTTTCTGCTGAAAGGCATGAGCAGCATAGTAACCAGTTCCACAGTCAGACTGAACGTGGTTATAAGCCTCACTGTATTGTCTGCATGTATCTCAATATTTCCATGATATGAAATTCAGATTTTGGGGTGGGTGGGAGGGAGGGGGGATGGGGGGAGACAGAGAGAGAGAGAGGTTTCCAGACATTTCTCTCCTGGCCGCGCGGACTGTCAGACGTCACGCGGCAGATTGTTTTGACACCCCGTTAAGAAATTCAGGAGGAAGATGGACGGCTCATGAAATTTGCAGGCCCTGATTGAATTTATGATATTTTCATAAAGGCCATCAAGTGTGGACGCCTGCGGGGAGGGGAACCTGACAGACAGACGCCGAGGAAAAAAAAAAACAAAAAACGATGTGGGCTCAGGATGCTTTCCTTGACGATCACACAGCACATATGACTGACCACAGGAGCTCCGGCTCCTCTGCTGATCTGTGTGCTCTTTAACACATCCAGATTTACTTCAGAAGCTCAGCAGCTTGCTGTCGTACTGCTGCTTCTTCAGCGCTGCTGCAAAATACAAAGAAACGGAAAAGTTAAAGTTAAACAAAGACATTTAAAGATTCTTTTAAATACATGGATCACAAAATTATAATTTTTCAATCATTTTCTGCCTCTTTTGTACTAATGTAATCAAGCCTGTGTGGGCGGGGGAAAATTATCAATTAGTTTTATATTTTATGAACAAAATGTGACTAGCGTTTCCATGGGAACATGCTGGAAGGTGTTGCTATGTGGTTATTATGGTATTCTGAATAATCTGGCCTGTTGTCGTGCAGTTGCTAGGGTGTTCTGAGTGGTTGCTATGCGGTTACTATGCTGTCTGAGTGATCTGGCCTGATGTTGTGTAGCTGCTAGGGTGTCTGTGTGGTTGCTATGTGGTTACTATGGTGTTCTGAGTGGTTTAACCTGTTGTGCAGTTGCCGGGTGGTTGCTGTGCACTATAATGTTCTGAGTGATCTGGTCTGTTGATGTGCAGTTGCTAGGGTGTTCTTGGTGGTTGCTATGCAGTTACTATGGTGTTCTGAATGGTTTAGCTTGTTGTCGTGCAGTTGCTAGGCCGTTATGAGTGGTTGCTATGGTGTTCTGAGTGGTTTAGCCTGTTGTTGTGCAGTTGCTAGGGTGTTCTGGGTGGTTGCTGTGTGGCTACTATAGTGTTCTGAGGGATCTGGTCTGTTGTTGTGCAGTTGCTAGGGTGTTCCTGGTGGTTGCTGTGCAGTGACTATGGTGTTCTGAGTGGTTTAGCCTGTTGTTGTGCAGTTGCTAGAGTCTTCTGGGTGGTTGCTGTGTGGCTACTATAGTGTTCTGAGTGATCTGGTCTGTTGTTGTGCAGTTGCTAGGATGTTCTTGGTGGTTGCTATGCAGTTACTATGGTGTTCTGAGTGGTTTAGCTTGTTGTCGTGCAGTTGCTAGGGTGTTCTGGGTGGTTGCTATGCGGTTGCTGTGGTATTCTTAGTGATTTAGCTTGTTGTGCAGCTGCTATGGTGTTCTGAGTGGTTTAACTTGTCATACAGTTGCTAGAGTGTTCTAGGTGATTGCTATATGGTTGCTATGATGTTCTGAGTGGTGTAACTTATTGTCATGCAGTTGCTAGGGTGTTCTGAGTAGTTATTGTGATATTTTAAGTGGTTTAGCCTGTTGTCATGCAGTTGCTAGGGTGTTCAGAGTGGTTGCTATGCAGTTACTATGGTGTTCTGACTGTGGTTTAGTTTGTTGTCATGCAGTTGGTAGGGTGTCGTGAGTGGTGGCTATGCAGTTATTGTGCAGTTGCTAGGGTGTTTTGAGTGGTTGTTATGGTGTTTTGAGTGTTTTAGCCTGTTGTTGTTCAGTTGCTAGGGTGTTCTGGGTGGTTGCTATGTGGTTACTATGGTGCTCTGAGTGGTCTAGCTTGTTGTCATGCAGTTGCTAGGGTGTTCTGAGTGGTTATTGTGATATCTTGAGTGATTTAGCCTGTTGTCGTGCAGTTGCTAGGGTGCTCAGAGTGGTTGCTATGCAGTTACTATGGTGTTTCGATTGGTTTGGCCTGTTGCCGTGCAGTTTCTACGGTGTTCTGGGTGGTTGCTATTTGGTCACTATGGTGTTCTAAGTGATTTAGTCAGTTGTTGCACATTTACTAGAGTTCTGTTGTGCAGTTGCTAGAGTTTTATGGGTAGTTGCAGTGTGGTTACAGTGGTGTTCTGAGTGGTTTAGCTTGTTGTTGTGCAGTTCCTAGGGTGCTCCTGGTTGGTTGCTAGTCAAAAAGTCATGATCAACCCCAGTCTAAACAAGAAGCATCTATTAGTGACATTTTAAAGATGGCGGAAATGTAATAATAATAGTAATATTACATAGATTATTCCTTATTTCTGGTTGTTTTTAAAGCAAACATGAGCGTTAATTGGCATAAGAACACAAAATGTTTTTGTTGCGTCATGGCGCCACCTTGTGACCGTATTGAAGTCTGAAATTTTAATTTTGAAAATTTAATTTCCACCAATGCAGCATCGCAAACAACATTAATCCTCTCACAGCCTAACATGCTTCAGATGTGCATGAAAATGCAAGTACAGATAAATCATGCCTTTAAATCAGCACCTCTTATGCAAGTTTTTGTGAATCCAAAGAATGGCCTTGTGCTGAGCTAAATATTCGCTGTCTTCAAAGACCTGATCCCTTAGTTCAATCGTTTATCAGAGTTGCACCGCCCCAAACAGCCCTGCCTTAATTATTCAAGTAACTGAAAAATTAATACAGCACTTTTTTGGTGCAAATGCCTCCGTTTGCACTGCAAAATTGGGAAGAAGCACATTAAATATTTATGCATTCACAATCCTTTCAATTATTATCTGACACTTTGATAATAAAGTAAAATCCTAAGTGGGAATATCTTTAATGCAGAATGCACAGCTGAATTACCTTCTAACACAATATACACACTTCAATTATTAAAACTAGATGGAGGTCTTGGCGCATTATACGTTTATATTTTCACACACTCAAGCAGAATTTCTGAGAGATTTCTGAGGCTTGATCATTGTTAGACAATAAAAATCATGGCATAAAAATGTACCTATTTAAATAGGGAACAATAATAAGCAGCTTTCAGTCTAATGCTTCCTCAGATGGAACAACAGCTCTGAGCCTTTATAAGATGTTGTATGTGGTTGTATTGTGCATATTGGCTCCCATCAGTGTTTTACAGATGCTTCAAAGTTTATTGAGTGTGGGATGATCTGTAATTCATACTCACTGGAGCCAGTTGCTGCTGCTGAATGAAAACTATCAAATAAAACTCTACAATGGAGTATCATTTTCATAGTTACACTGCTGAAGGAAGCAGACTATTTTATTATCACAATTTGTTCAGTTGATAAGTTGCATGTTTTTAAAACAGACCTCTAGTAGGAAGGTCAAAAAGACTTCAAGACTTCATCTTTAAAATACAAAAAATGGTGTTTATATTGTTAATTGTCTGGAATAAAAAAATAAGGATTGGTTCTTACCTATACATGAGGTTTAGCCTGTTGTCATGCTGTTGCTAGGGTGTTCTGGGTGGTTGCTATGCGGTTGCTATGTGGTTGATATTGTCATGCAGTTGCTAGGGTGTTTTGGGTAGTTGCTATGTGGTTGATATTGTGTTCTGAGTGGTTTAGCTTGTGCAGTTGCTAGGGTGTTCTGGGTGGTTGCTATGTGGTTGCTATGTGGTTGATTTTGTGTTCTGAGTGGTTTAGCTTGTGCAATTGCTAGGGTGTTCTAAGTGTTTGCTGTGGTGTTCTTAATGGTTTAGCCTGTTGTCGTGCAGTTGCTAGGGTATTCTGGGTGGTTGCTATGCAGTTGCTGTGGTGTTCTTAGTGGTTTATCCTTTTGTTGTGCAGTTGCTAGAGTGTTCTGGGTGGTTGCTATGCAGTTACTATGGTGTTCTGAGTGGTTTGGCTTGTTTATGCAGTTCCTAGGGTATTCTGGGCGGTTGCAGTGCAGTTGCTGTGTTGTTCTTAGTGGTTCAGCCTGTTGTCATGCAGTTGCTAGGGTGTTCTGGGTGGTTGCTATGCGGTTGCTATGTGGTTGATATTGTCATGCAGTTGCTAGGGTGTTTTGGGTGGTTGCTATGTGGTTAATATTGTGTTCTGAGTGGTTAACTTGTGCAGTTGCTAGGGTGTTCTGGGCGGTTGCTATGCGATTGCTGAGGTATTCTTAGTGGTTCAGCCTGTTGTCATGCAGGTTGCTAGGGTGTTCTGGGTGGTTGCTATATGGCTGCTATGTGATTGATACTGTGTTCTGAGTGGTTTAGCCTGTTGTGTGCAGTTGCTAGGGTGTTCTGGGTGGTTGCTGTGGTGTTATTAGTGGTTCAGCCTGTTGTCGTGCAGTTGCTAGGATGTTCTGGGTGGTTGTTATGAGGTTGCTGTGGTGTTATTAGTGGTTCAGCCTGTTGTCGTGCAGTTGCTAGGGTGTTCTGGGTCTTTGCTGTGGCATTCTGATTGGTTAACTTGTTGTCATGCAGTTGCTAGGGTGTTGCTAGGTGGTCACTTATTTGCCCAAGTCAAACGTACTTCCTTAATTTTATTTTTTTATTCTGGTACATGTATAAATTCAGCATACACTTATACTTAAATGCAATACTTTTAATAAAAGTAAATAATTTTTCAATAAGTTTTACTTATCTGCCTTGAATCTTTATTTCAAGCATTTAGCATCACATTGTGCAGAGATGCAGCAGACTTTTGTAGAAGTTGCACCGCAGTCATTCGGCATATGGAGGAAGTCATCATTCTCAAATGTTATTTAGCTAAAGATAGGCTGGTCGTAACCATGACGACCATTGCTGCATCACTTATCACAAAGGAAATTGGTGGGAGAGTGCAGGTACCCGAGCAACACATGCACCCTCCCGCTCAAGTCCTCATAAATCTGTCTGTTATTAGCATGCAAATAGCAGATATCTCTTTTAAAACTGAAGAATAGAATCCACAGAAAGGAGATTTGTATTTTTACGTTACTGTTGTTAGGGTGTTCTGGGTGGTTACTAGGGATGTGACGAGATCCCGTGAGATCCGATGTGTCTCGTGAGATCTCGTGACGATATCCTTCCAAAACTTTTTGCAGTGTTTACATTAGAGCTGAACCATTAATCCTTAAAACACCAAGATCTCGATTCAAACACCCACGCGATCTTATTCCTGAATGACAATGATTTAGCTATGTCTATTAGGACTGTTCACATCGTGATTGTCAGTGGAGCGTGAGAAGCACGTTTTGTCACTGCCCATATTAATTAATCAGAGGGTCGGGGTAAATGTGAACGAAAAAGCAACACAAACAGTCTTTTCAGCCACATTATAATCATTATTCCTGTTTTACATACATTTAAATAATAAAAGTACTGGGGTATAAGTTTATAGTTTGGGTATAAACAATTATTGTCTTTAGTAGCGATCAAAACGAAAGTATCTTAACACTTGTATAGGAACTCTTAACCCCTTCCGCCAGGAGGTGGCGACAACAGCCCGTTTAAAAAAAGTATGTCATCGAACCATTCATTCAGGAGATTTCAATAGTTAAACAAGTCTTAATGATGTGAGACACTGACTCCTTCATTTAATGTTTTTTTTTATTTTTTATTTTGTTTAAATGAATATGTTTTTAAAAGACTTAAGCAATGAACAGTTTGTCAGAACCACTAGTAAATTACGTTATTTTGTTTAGTTTTCTAATCTTTTTTTTCTCTGGAATCGTGAGAGAATCATGCTCTCCAATTTGTTAAAACCAACTGGGATTCTTAATTTATTCAGAATCGTGAAGCTCTTGTTTAAATGTTGTTTATTACTGCATATAATTCATTAAAATAGAAGTTTAATTTCATAAAGTTCAAAATGCACCTACATTTTTTTGCATATTCTCTTTTTAAAAGACTATTATCCCTATATATTTCATCATTGAGGATTTCTTAAGAAAAGTTTAAAAATCTCGTCTCGTCTCGTTCTCGTGAACCCAGTCTCGTGTCTCGTCTCGTCTCTTGGGATAAGTGTCTCGTCACACCCCTAGTGGTTACTATGTGCTTTCTTACTGGTCCGAAGCATAAGTCCACTCTCAAGTGTCTATGATATTATACTAGTCTCTAGATATGGCAGCAAAATGCCATCAAATTGGGCAAAAATGCCCCTGCACACTTAAACTAAATCTTTTACGTGTATTGAGTGAAAATGAAAGTAAATGAAACGTGTCGACTGCGGTATTAAATTTACATTTACTTATGTTGCGTCAGAATCCTTTTTATTTATTTTTACAGCGTTGCGCATTATAACCAATGACACGCGATTCCGTTGAGCTTATAAATGCATTGACCAATCAGAGACGTTCTGATTAGTCATCACTGAAGTTTCGTTGCGTGTTCGCGCTTGCTGACAGAATTATGCAATCTCGCGAATTCTATCATCATAAACAACAAAATGCGGATGTACGGACGATATAAGTAAGAGATGTATTAATCATAAACTGTAGACAGCTTCAGTGATTAAAACGGCAGTCTTTTGAGACCATTTAAACTAGATTTAAGCCAGTGATAATGTTCTATGATAATGTTTGTATGGAAATCAGTTTAAGCCACTGAATTAAAATGGTAACTGCGACTTTTTTTCTCAGAATTGCATGATATAAAGTCACAATTGTGCGTTATAAAGTCAAAATTGCGGGATATAAATGATAATTTCTGACTTTTTTGTGAGAATTGCTCATTTCTATCTTGCAGTTGACTTTTTTCCTCCGAATTGCATGATATAAGTCGTAATTGAGTTTTATCAAGTCCAAATTGTGAGATATAAATGATCATTTCTGACCTTTTTTGAGAATTACTAATTTACATCTTGCATTTCTGACTTTTTTTCTTCAGAACTGCATGATATAAAGTCGCAGTTGTGTTATATAGTCATAATTGTGTGATAAATCAGAATTGAGTTTTATGAAGTCAAATTTGCAAGATATAAATGATAATTTCTGACCTCTTTGTGAGAATTGCAAATTTATATCCTGCATTTCTGACTTTTTTTCTTCAGAATTACGTGATATAACTCATAATTGAGTTTTGTCAAGTCAAAATTGTGAGATGCAAACGATAATTAACCTTTGTGTGAGAATTGCTCATTTATATCTTGGAATTCTGGCTTTTTCCCTTAGAATTGTGCAGTTGTGCGTTATAAAATCAGAATTGCTTGATGGAAGTCGTTATTGAGTTTTATCAAGTCAAAATTGCAAGATGTAAACGATAATTTATGACCTTTTTGTGAGAATTGCTAATTTATATCTTGCAATTTCGACTTTTTTCCTCAGAATTGCGTGATATAAATGATAATTTCTGACTTTTTTGTGAGAATTGCTAATTTCTGTCTTGCAGTTCTGACTTTTTTCCTCAGAATTGCATGATATAAATTGGCAATTGTCCGTTATAAAGTCAGAATTGCATAAGGTGTAACTGAGTTTTATCAAGTCAAAATTGTGAGATGTAAACGATAATTTGTAACCTTTTTGTCAGAACTGCTCATTTATATCTTGCAATTCCGATTTTTTTTCCTCAAAATTGTGAGCTATAAACAATAATTACTGACTTTTTTTGTGAGAATTGCTAATTTATATCTTCCAATTCTGACTTTTTTCCTCAAAATTGCCTTAAATAAAGTTGTAATTGAGTTCTATCAAGTCAAAATTTTGAGATATAAACAATATTTCTGACCTTTTTATAAGAGTTGCTAATTTATATCTTGCATTTCTGACTTTTTTCTTCAGAATTACGTGATATAAGTCATAATTGAGTTTTGTCAAGTCAAAATTGTAAGATATAAATGATAATTTCTGACTTTTTTTGTGAGAATTGCTCATTTATATCTTGCATTTCTGACTTTTTTCCTCAAAATTGCGTGATATAAGTCGTAATTGAGTTTTATCAAGTCAAAATTGCGAGATATAAATCATAATTTCTGCCCTTTTTGTGAGAATTGCTAATTTATATCTTCCAATTCTGACTTTTTTCCTCAAAATTGCCTTAAATAAAGTTGTAATTGAGTTGTATCAAGTCAAAATTTTGAGATATAAACAATATTTCTGACCTTTTTGTAAGAATTGCTAATTTATATCTTGCATTTCTGACTTTTTTCTTCAGAATTACGTGATATGAGTCATAATTGAGTTTTGTTAAGTCAAAATTATAAGATATAAATGATAATTTGTGAACTTTTTGTGAGAATTGCTAATTTATATCTTGCAATTCTGACTTTTTCCTCAGAATTGTGATATAAATGATAATTTCTGACTTTTTCTGAGAATTGCTCATTTATATCTTGCATTTCTGACTTTTTTCCTCAAAATTGCGTGATATAAGTCGTAATTGAGTTTTATCAAGTCAAAATTGCAAGATATAAATGATAATTTCTGCCCTTTTTATGAAAATTGCAAATTTATATCTTCCAATTCTGACTTTTTTGCCCTCAAATTTGTGAGATATAAATAAATAAAGTCAAATTGCAAGATATGTAGTAAACAAGCAATTGCGAGTTTATATGACAATTCTGAGGGGAAAAAAGGCAGAAATTATAGTTTATATCAGCAATTCTGAGAAAAATGGTCAGAGTTGTGAAATGTAAACTCTTAATTGCGAGAAAAAAACTCAGAATTGTGAAATAAAGTCGCAATTACCTTTTTAAATGTTTATTCAAAGGCGGATGTAATTTGTTCACTGTTTGAATAACCATGGAAATAAAAAAACAAATACAAGTTCATTCCTATTTTTTAGTTTAATAATCAAAGTTTAATATTCGAATATATACGCAATAGCAATAGTGATGCTTTCTTCAGGACACACTGCTAAATAAAACTAAGCCCTTAAAAGGCTAAAAGTCCAACTGTATCTTTAGCTGAATTCGTAGGGGTTTTCTGAGTCCTTTGGAGGATATGAAAGAATAGCTAATCATAAACGCGGGTGGGGGAGGCTCCTTTTATGGAAAATATAATGAATATGGTTATTCTGACAGCTTGTTCACACCCAGCCTCCCACAAACCTGGCAGATTCACACTCTCCACACCCTGTCACCCCCAGCTCCTGAACCAATCCACAGGCACGAGGGAAGAAAAGCCACAGAGCCGGAGAACGCCGGACCTACAGACTGATGCAGCCGGAAAACAATGGCTTCTAGTGCGTTTTGAATAAATAAACAGACAATAATGAAGCACATGTCGTCGACACACCCTGAGTGATGCAGCGTTACGGCTGAATTGATCATGCAAACGCCCTCTGACAGTGACTTACAGCATGAAGGGCGCCGCCAGGAGGGGGCGGGGCCTGGAGCGCCTCTGTGCTTTCAATGAGGTCCTCTGTTAGTGCATAATACATTAGCAAAGAAGCAAGATGAAATACAGCTCTCAATGCTTTGTCATCCTAGTTTTGTTCAGAACAATGCAGAAATGTGCACTCATAATCAGTTATCACTAACAGTTATTTTTTATGATATCATGACAACTTTTTTATTCATTAATGATGAAGTCAAGCATCACTGTTGCAACTGCTTGTACTTTTAGTTAGTCATTCGAACAAGGCCCAAACTCTAAGTATCTTTCACATGTAACTGATATAGGGTGTTCTGACTTTACTAATTGAGTATAATTATGAATTTCACTTAGCACACAATAAAAGGGATAAAGAAAATCCAATAAACACGAGTCATATTTACGGCAGTGTTATTATATAGCATTGTAGTATTTATTTTGAATTACTTTTTATTTTTATACTTTCAGATTTCATTTTATTTTATTTTATTTTACTTTATTTTTTATTTAGAAGTTTATTATTATTTTTTGTAATTTTATGTTTGTCATTTTGGTTTTAGTTTTCTTTTTTTCATTTATGATAATTTTAACAATTCTACCTTATTTACTTATTTTCTCTTTTTTAAGTTTACATTTCATCAGTTTTATTTTAATTACTAAAATGACTTTATATATATAAAAATTAGCTTTTGTTTTTATATTTTCAGTTTTCATTTTATTTCTACTTTTTTAATACTTCAGACTTATTTCTTAATTTTCATTTTTAATTTAAATTTAAATTTTTTGTTTTCTACATTTTTTAAATTTATATTTCATTTTATTTCAGTTACTAAAATGATTTCATGTTAAATAATTTTAGCTTTTGTTTTTATATTTTCAGTTTTCAAATTATTTTTAGTTTAATTTAAATTTCTTTTTATTTCTATTTATTTTTTAATACTTAAGGCTTTACTTATTTTCTAATTTTCATTTTTATGTTTTTAAGGTTCATTTTTTTCATCTAATATTTATATTTCATTTTATTTAACCTTTATTTAATTACTAAAATGTTTTTTTTTTTTTTTTTTTTTTTTTTTCAAATTTGTAGCTGTTTATTTCAGTTTTAGTAATTTTAACACTTACAACTTATTTACTTTTCTAATTTTTGTTTATTTTTTATTTATATTTCATTTTATGTCAGTTTTATTTAAATTACCAAAATGATTTCATATTAAATAATTTTAGCTTTTGTTTTTATATTTTCAGTTTTCATTTTAATTTTAGTTTAAATTTTTTTTTTATTTATATTCATTTTTTAATACTTCAGACTTAACTTATTAAATAATTTTCATTTTTACATTTTTAAGTTTCATTTTTACATCTAATATTTATATTTCATTTTATTTCAGCTTTAATTCAGTTACTATTACTACAATTTTAGTTTTCTGTTTTTTGAACCTATTTACTTATTTTCTAATTTTTTTTCATTTATATTTCATTTTTTATTTAAATTACCAAAATGATTTTATATTAAATAATTTTAGCTTTCTTTTTATATTTTCAGTTTTCATTTTAATTTTAGTTTTTTTTTTATTTCTATTTATTTTTTGAATACTTCAAACTTTACTTCCTAATTTCCTAACTTCCTCATTTTCATTTTTAAGTTTTTAAGTCATTTTTTTCCCATCTAATATTTATATTTCATTTTATTTGAACTTTAATTCAGTGACTAAAAATGATTTTTAATCATTTTAGTTTTAGTTAACAATAACAACTCTAATTTAAGGACAAGAAAATAATAAATGTCTGATAGTGTCTCTTTTGACGTGGATCAGTAAGCAACCACCTAGAAACCACTCTAAACTACTCTAGTAGCTGCATAGCAAAACCCTAGCACTGTGCCAATGAGCTTACAGTACAAATATCACTCAGTTGTCTTTCAAAAATGTAAAAATGATCTAAAAATGATTTTTAAAATGCATCAGTCAAGTGCACTATAGTGAAAGACTACAGCCTGTACCGTTTCCCTCTTAATTCAGGTCAATAATTATACAATTTCCACAGTTGCGAGGCGATAAGCTTCTGAAATCAAGCGTAATGGTTCAGTATGTTCCGATACGACGCAATTAATGAGATTTGAGGTGGTTTTGCCAGATATAGCATTACTACAAATTGCATTGCCCCCGCTAATCAAATCAAACACAACGCTCCAAAATAAAATAGGCCACGTATGATGTTTGTCGCACCATAATTTCCCAGCAAAGCTCCTATTTTAATTAAAGCAGCCCACGCAGGATAGTCCAGGCATTTCGAGGAATATTTGCCCCTCCTTTGTCCTTTTTTTTCATCCTCGGTGCAGATTTGCATGAGCCGTTGCAGCGGGAGGCGACTCCCCCATCCTGCATTTACATACATAAATCTGTGGAGCACATTTGTCCATTATAGCTGAGTATCCTAAGAGCAGGGCCTCGGGGTCCGGCGATCTAATAAGCCATGCGCTGTCAGAGCCGTGGTGCATCATCATAAATTGTGCATGGAGGTTATGTTTTAAACATTGCACTGCTAGCGCACACACCCACCCAAATAAACAGTCATACACACACAGAAATCATATTGAGCTGTATGCATCGTATACGTACAGGCCTATAGGATGTGTTCTTGCTTGAACGGGTAGTGTTGGTTTCACCAGACGGACGAGCGAGTGAACGAGAGGGTGTGATGCAGCCCATCTGTATCAAGCTGAGTGCTCATGTAGGCGCCCATATTGCCCAGTGGTTTGAGTCTTAATTTCCAGGAAGGGGGGCTGGGGTTTCTAGTGATGTGTGAGAGCACACGTCTGTATGCATGTGTGCACACGTGTGCTGAAGCATGCCTGGATGCACTGTGCATTTTGGCAGCGCGCAATCCGTATATGCAAAAAGGGCGGCTGAAGTGGATTGTTAAATTCGAGTGTTTTAAACCAAACATAAAACATAACCGACAGCAAATGAGAGGTGTGAAGATGCAAATTCTCATAAATATGCCTTTGTCTGTATGGGCAAAGGATTAATTCGGTGTAATTCAGAATGAGTCCCAGCTACCGGGTAATGATAACAATGAGACGTTTTGTTTAACAGTATGCTGAAGGATATTTCTTAGAGAGGAGAACAACAGAGAAATGAGCAAAACAGGGTGGTAAGCAGTACTGGGGGTAACGCATTACAAGTAAAGCGAGTTACATAATATTATTACTTTTTCCAAGTAACTAGTAAAGTAATGCATTACTTTTTAATTGACAAGAAAATATCTGAGTTACTTTTTTCAAATAAGTAACGCCAGTTACTTTTCCCCCCATTTATTGATTAAAAGCTCTCCTGTCCACACGTTGAGAGAAATTGGGAGTAAGATGTTAGTTCTAGAATAAATGTGAACATGCATTAATTCATCTCACTCACAAAAAACAGATTCAGTATTCCTCAAAATGAATAAAAACAGTGAAATTCAACTCAGAATATGACGCAAACCTGCAATAATTAAATATGTTAAAGAATACAAATATCCTTTATGCATTTAATCCCATTTTATTAACCGATGTCTTTGCTGCCGACCTTCGATGATCCAATTCTACCATACTAATAAGCAAAAATTACTCTAACAATCTAACATTTGCGTTCCTTTTTTTATTGCTGAAGAGTTGACATTTTTTTCTTCTGCGGTCTACTGTATAGATGTGAATTTACTTTTCTCAAAGCCTGAGGCTTTTAGTGTGAAAAGGCTTTTACATTTGCCAAAAATAGAACTTTTTATATTAAAAACAAACAAGAAAGCCCTGCCCAGATTTAAAAAGTAACGCAAAAGTAAAGTAACGCATTATTTTCCATAAAAAGTAACTAAGTAACGTAATTAGTTACTTTTTTAGGGAGTAACTCAACATTGTAATGCATTACTTTTAAAAGTAACTTTCCCCAACACTGGTGGTAAGTAGAGCAAATCATATCCCAGCAAACACAGAATGTTCCCCTAACGTTAGCATACAGTTCCCATTCTATTGGTTATTCTTTATTTTAAATTTATTACCAGTTCGCCTTCCGATTACATTCTGGGAACCAAATATCAACATTCTAGAAATGTTTTTGTAACCAAAAACTAGCTTTTGCAAAATAATAATAATAATAATAATAATAATAATAATAATAATAATATTCATTACCATGGAAATGGAATTGAATTTTAATTAAAATCTAAAATGAGTCTCTTTAAAATAGATTAGGCTTTAAAATTATAAATAAAAAATTGTTAGCTATCTGGAATAAAATAAATGTGTGTGTGTATGTGTGTAAATATATATATATATATATATATATATATATATATATATATATATATATATATATATATATATATATATATATATATATATAAATTTAATTTAATCTAATCTTAAATGTATAATTGAATTATTTTTATATTTGAAATGAGACTCTTTGCACCCTGAAACTCCTATTCTAAAATCTAAAAATAAAAATGTTGATTTAAAACTGAAATAAAAAAGAATATTTAATTTATCGTTATATTATAAATGTATATTTATAATTATTTGTAATTCTGAAATGAGAGCACCCTGAAACTGCTATTATATTTACATTAAAAAAAATTAAGAATTATGCTATTTGAATAATTTGTAACTGAAATAAATAATAATAATAATAATAATAATAATAAGAAGAAGAAGAAGAAGAAGAAATATATATATAATAAATAATAGATAAATCCGTAAAAATAATTCTGTTTCAGCTAGATGCCAAGGCAACATCTCTCATTTTTGTTTAATTTAGGTTAAGCTTAATTTTATCATTTAGTTAATTTTAAATCTGAAATGAGATTCTTTGCTCCTTAAAAAAAAATCTC
The DNA here is from genome assembly GCA_036247105.1 of Cirrhinus mrigala. Taxonomy (NCBI): domain Eukaryota; kingdom Metazoa; phylum Chordata; class Actinopteri; order Cypriniformes; family Cyprinidae; genus Cirrhinus; species Cirrhinus mrigala. The sequence goes on from CM070016.1 coordinate 27,445,109, forward strand.
ATTTTTGTTTAATTTAAAGGAGAAGTCCACTTTCAAAACAAAGATTCACATATGATGTACTCACCACCTTGTCATCCAAGATGTTCATGTCTTACTGTCTTCAGTCGTAAAGAAATTATGTTTTCTGAGGAAAACATTTCAGGATTTTTCTCCATATAATGGACTGATATGGTGCCCCGATTTTGAAATTCCAAAATGCAGTTTAAAAATGCAGTTTTCAAAATGCGGCTTCAAACGATCCCAAATGCGGTTGTAAACGATCCCAGTCGAGGAAGAAGGGTCTTATCTAGCAAAACGATAGAAATAATACAATTTAAATACTTTTTAATCTCAAACGGTCATCTTGTCTTGCTCTCCCTGAACTCTGTGTATTCTGGCTCAAGACAGTTAGGGTATGTCGAAAAACTCCAATCGTATTTTCTCCCTCAACTTCAAAAATCATTTCAAAATCATCCTACATCGCTGCAGAAGTACCGACCCAGTCTTTGCAAAGTGAACATGAAAAGAAGATCAAACACCCTTAAAGGGGTCATCGGATGCTAAGTTCACTTTTTCATGTTGTTTGAACATTAATGTGTGTTGGCAGTGTATGTACAAATCTACCCTATAATGATAAAAATCTATGCAGTGGTTTTTAATTAATCTGTTAATACCCCCTTTTTCAAATCGAGCCGTTCTCAGATGCCTGTCGTTGTCGTTGGCCACTCCCATTATAGTTGATTGACATGAGCGTCTTACCTCAGATCAGCTGTAACAGTCCGACCTCCATTGTTTCAATGCCGAAGCAGGGATATAAATTCGACAAGAATATCTCCGATTGAGCGATTGAGGCGTTGTGTTGCTGGATGTAATAATGAACATAGTGGTCGTCATTTACTCCCGATCTACATATATCCGTCTATGTTTGCGCAAATCATTCATGATCCAGCTTCACTTACAGCAGAAGTGAGTATAAGCATTTTTTTATGAATCTTTGCGATCGTCTTTCCTAATAATGTGCTAGTTAGCAAGTTTAGCGGGTAAACACAGCTAAATGCAGCTAAAGTAAACAAGCTCGTCATTTCACAGAGAGAAGAGAGGGGCGGGGTGAGCAGAGCTCATTTGCATTTAAAGGAACGATCCTTTAGAATGAGATCATTTTTACAGAGCTCATTTTGACAAGGTAAAAAGGGTGTTGTTTTACAAAACCATTGAGAATTTTTAATCAAAGTTTATTAGAGACTTTTCATTAAGACCCTAAAGAATCATATAAACTTGTGGAAAATGGGCATCCGATGACCCCTTTAACAAAAAAGGTGAAACAGCGATATAGGGCGATTTCGAAGTTGAGGGAGAACTTGAGATGGGAGTTTTTTTCGACATACACTAACTGTCATGACTGTCATGAACATTAAAAAATTATATAAATTGTATTATTTTTATGAAAATAACCGATCGTTACGCTAGATAAGACCCTTCTGTCTCGGCTGGGATCATTTACAACCGCATTTGGGATCGTTTAAAGTCGCATTTAAACTGCATTTTGGAAGTTCAAACTCAAGGCACCATATCAGTCCATTATATGGAGAAAAATGCTTAAATGTTTAACTCAAAAAACAATTTCTTTACAACTGAAGAAAGAAAGACATGAACATCTTGGATGACAAGGAGGTGAGTACATTATATGTGACCCTGGACCACAAAACCAGTCATAAGTGTAAATTTCTCAAAATTGAGATTTATACATCATCTGAAAGCTGAATAAATAAGCTTTCCATTGATGTATGGTTTGTTAGGACAGGACAATATTTGGCTGAGGTACAACTATTTGAAAACCTGGAATCTGAGGGTGCAAAAAAAATCAAAATACTGAGAAAATCGCCTTTAAAGTTGTCCAAATAAAGTTCATAGCAATGCATATTACTAATCAAAAATGAAGTTTTGATATATTTACAGTGGGAAATTTGCAAAATATCTTCATGGAACATGATCTTTACTTAATATCCTAATGATTTTTTTGGCATAAAAGAAAAATCGATAAATTTGACCAATCCAATGTATTTTTGGCTATTGCTACAAATATATCCGTGCAACATAAGACTGGTTTTGTGGTCCGGGGTCACAAATGTGAATCTTTGTTTTGGAAGTGGACTTCTTTAATTTGAAGTTCTAAAATAACTAAAAAACAAAATCAACTGAAACATATAAATAAAATGAATAAAAACTAGAATTAAAGTAAAAACAAAATATAAAATTTATAATAATATATTAATGACGCCGAAGTACCACTGATTAAAATTTAACTGAATATTATGCAACAAAATTAATATTATAATTTTAGATTTTATACTGATAATTAATGAAAATAGGTCAGTATTTTTATATGCTACTGCTATTTCTAATGACATCATTTGCAGTGCATCATGGGATGAGTAGTTTACCGTTTCATTACTTTGAAGTGTTTATTGAAGAATTTGTAAAAATGCCTATGGATTAGATAAAGTGGGCGTCACCGTTCAGCTCTATTCCTCCTCAGCCTGTGGAGATGCAGCCGTCGCAGGTTCTTCACTGCATTGGTGCTTCTCCATCTCTCTCTCTCTCTCTCTCTCCACCCCCTTCCCATCGTCGGCCGGCCGTCAAACCCCACTCAGCCCTTCCCCGACACCCCCGACGACACCCTCCCTCCCCTCCATGAGTGTAGCATTTAGTGATTAATGTGAGTTTTAATTGTCAAGCTCACTTTTATGCTCATTAAAGTGTATTATGCAGCAGTTAGGGTATTAAAGTTCAGTGAGAAATTTCATGCATACTAATCAGAATGCAAATGAGCCTGGCATAAAAGAATCCCTAGGTGCTGGCAGAAGTGTCGTTAGTTATCTCTCGCCGTGGCTGTCTCCAGCAAGCTAAAGAAATGACTCGGGCTAAATAGATTTTTTTGGTACATGTGCAGGGATGGAGCGGGCCATGTAAAAAGCCAGCTTAAGAATGGAAGGGAGCCCGATAAAAAGAACTATTCATTGCCGTGTAACAATTAGGACAATGGCGCTAGATAGAAATAGCTTTCCGTACAGAAAGGGAAAAAGCTGCGGCAGCCATTGTGAATGGAAAATGTACATTGTGGCACGCTGTTTGCACTGGAATCTCGTGTAAAAACAGCCCAAATTATTGCCGCTCTTGTGAGCGCGCATGCACAAAGGAAATGCTTTTAGATATTTACAGATTTTACATACTTATTTGATTACGTTGAAAAGAAGATATTTAAATAAAAACAGACAAAATATTAAACTTAAAAGAAATAGTTCAGTCATATATGAAAATAAAAATCTCATTTACTCACTCGTGTCCAAACCTGTATGAGTTTCTTTCTTTCGTAAAGCACAAAAGCAGAAAGTTGCTTTACTATACAGTAAAAGTGGATGGGGACTAATGCAGCCAAAAGTCGAAAAAGCATAATAAAAAGTAGTCCATATGACTCTTTATTTGCATAAAATGTTTGATTTTATCTTAATAACTAGTGCAAGTGTTCAGATTATATGCATCCTACACTTCTGAGACTAAAAGGAGGTCAGCAATGCCACAGAGGAATCATTTCAGGTTTCCCAAAAAAAAAAAAAAACATTTCAGTGAAGAGTTCACTTTCATCTTTTCAGTACCTTATTTATCCCTAAAGGATGCATATTAGTAGTTTAAAGGTATGCATTAGTACCGAAATGGTACATTTTAGTACCTGAATCGTGCAATTTAGTAGATTTTGAAAGGGTACCATCCCAGTGACAGCTTTTGTACCTTTTTGTACCAAGAAAGACTGGGTTTGTTGACCCAGTCATGAAATTTTACTCACATTCAAGTCATATAGAAGAGAATTTAAGTATTTAAATGTATAACTATTAATATATTAAAATACTTAAACTCTAAATTAAAATGGTAAAAAACCATAAATAATAATTAATTTAATATAAATAATAAAACAAAATAATTTATTAATAGAATTGTATAATATAATATAATTAATAATAATATAATTAATTATATAATTAAGATGGAAAAATAACATGCAAAATTTAATGTAATAAAGAATTAAGTATTTAACTGTATAATTATTAATATATTAAAAATAATAAACACTAAATTAAAATGTCAAGAAATTTGTCAGATTTTAATGTAAATCTGTAAATAAATAAATAATATAAGTATTTAAATGTTGAAATTATTATTAATGTATTGAAATAATAAACTATTCTAAATTTTAATTCTAAAAATCAAGAAATGTTTTTAAAAATATCAATTAACAATAATGAAACAAAAATAATTCAATTAATTAAAATAATCAATATTAAAATAAATATAAAATAAAGTATTTAAATATATACATCATGAATAATATAATGAAATAATAATTATTATTTTATTAATTTATTAATATAATAAACAATAAAATTAACAAATATAAATTATAAGGCTAAATATATAGAGATTTATTTAGTGCAATATTATGATGTAATAAAAAACAATAAATGTGAATATTGTAAAATAAATTGTAAATAAATAAATAATGTAAAAAAAAAAAGTACCAAAAAAGTTACAAAAGCTGTCAGTGGGGTGGTACCTTTTCAAAAGTTACACCTTTGTACCTTATTTGTCCATAAAGGGTGCGTATTAGTGGTTTAAAGGTATGCATTAGTACCTAAATGGTACATTTTAGTACCTAAATCATGCAATTTAGTAGATTTTGAAAGGGTACCATCCCAGTGAAAGCTTTTGTACCTTTTTGTACCAAAAATGATTGGGTTTGTTAAGCCAGTCATGAAAATGTACTCACACTCAGGTCATATAGAAGAGCATTTAAGTATTTAAATGTATAATTATTAATATAATAAAATACTTAAACTCTAAATTAAAATGGTAAAAAAAAAAAAAAAAAACATAAATAATAATAAAGTTCATATAAATAGTAAAATAAAATAATTGAAGTATTTAATTGTATAATTACTAATATATTAAAATACTAATATAACATTTAAATAATTAAGATGGAAAAAGAACATGCAAAATTTAATGTAATAAATAAAGAATTAAGTATTTAACTGTATAATTATTAATATATTAAAAATAAAAAACACTAAATTAAAATGTCAAGAAATTTGTCATATTTTAATGTAATAAAAATAATAAATAATAAATGAAAATAATAGAAGTATTTAAATGTAGAACTTATTATTAATGTATTGAAATAATAAACTATTCTAAATTTAAATTCTAAAAAATACATAAATCAAGAAATATTTTTTAATAATATCAATTACCAATAATGAAATATGAAAATAATTAAAATAATTAAAATAATCAATATTAAAGCATTTAAATGTATACAATATGAATAATATAATGAAATAATGATATAATATAATATATGATATAATAAACCATCAAATTAGCTAATATAAATTAAGGCGATATATATATATATATATATATATATATATATATATATATATATATATATATATATATATATATATATATATATATATATATATATATATATATATATATATATATATTTATATAGATTTAATGCAATATTATGATGTAATAAAAATAATAAATGTAAATATTGTAAAATAAATAATGTAAAACAAACAAACAAAAAAGTACAAAAAAAGTTACAAAAGCTGTCAGTGGTGTGGTACCTAAAAGGTACACCTTTTACCTTATTTGTCCATAAAGCTTGCATATTAGTAGTTTAAGTATGCATTAGTACCTACATGGTACATTTTAGTACCTAAATCATGCAAATTTAGTATATTTTGAAAGGGTACCATTCCAGTGACAGCTTTTGTACCTTTTTGTACCAAAAAAGGTTGGGTTTGTTGACCCAATCATGAAAATGTACTTACATTCAGGTCATACAGAAGAACATTTAAGTATTTAAATATATAATTATTAATATATTAAATTAACTCTAAATTAAAATGGTAAAAAAAAAAAAAAAATACGTAAATGAAGATATAAACTGAAATGTGTTTCTTATGTAAATTAATGCAATTTAAATAATAAATTCAATTAATATATTAAAATACTTAAACTCTAAATTAAAATGCTAAAAAATACCCAAATCAAGAAATTTGTTGTGTTTTAATGTAATAAAATAATAAATAATAAAATAAAAATAATATAAGAATTTAAATGTAGAAATTATTATGAATATATTGAAATAATAAACTATTCTAAATTAGAATTTAAAAAAAAATACACGTCAAGACAAGAAATGTATTTTAATAATATAAATGATCAATACTGAAATATTAAAATAATTAAATTAATTAAGAATAATTAATAATAAAATAAATATAAAATATTTTAAGTATGTAAATGTATACGTTATTAATAATATAATAAAATAATAATATAAGTATTTAAGTGTAGAAATTATTATTCATATATTATATTACTAAACTAATCTAAATTAAAATTCTAAAAAAAATCAAGAAATGTATTTTAAAAATATAAATTATTAATATTGAAATATTAAAATAATTAAATTAATTAAGAATAATCAATAATAAACTAAATATAAAATAATTTAAGTATTTAAATGGATACATTATTAATAGTATAATAAAATAATAATATTTCAGTATTTCAGTGTAGAAATTAATATATTATATTACTAAACTAATCTAAATATGTACATAAATTAAGAAATGTATTTTAATAATATAAATGATAATAATGAAATAATTTAATAATTTAATTAAAAATAATTACACATTATTAATTAATTATAATACAATACATAATTAATAATATAATAAAATAATTATTATTACTTTACTAATTTTGTAATATAATAAACAATAAAATTAACTAATCTAAGGCTAAATATTTATAGATTTATGCAATATTATAATGTAATAAATATAATAAATATAAATATTGTTTAAAAAAAGTTTAAAAAATAATAGTAATATTGAAATAAAAAATGAAAAGCTGGTGGCATCTTATTTGTCCTTGAAGCATGCATATTAGTACTTTCAATGTATGCTTTAGTACCTAAATGGTACATTTTAGTACCTTAATTGTACTGTTTAGTACACTCTTAAAAATAAAGGTGCTTCACGATGCCATAGAAGAACCTTTTTTGTCTAAATGGTTCCATAAAGAATCTTTAACATCTAAAGAACCTTTCTGTTTCACAAATAATGTAATATAAATAATTATTATTTTACATTTACATTATTATTTTAAATATAAAATATTCAAATGTATACATTATAAATAATATAATAAAATAATAATAATGTTTTTAAATGTAGAAATTATTATTAATATACTGAATTAATAAACTATTCTAAATACGTACAGAAATCAAGAAAAGTATTTTAATAATGTAAATGATCAATAATGAAATAATAAAATAATTAAATTAGTTAAAATAATTCTACATTCTTAATTAATTATAATACATGATTAAAAATTTAATAAAATCATTATTTTTTCTTTACTAATTTAGTAATATAATAAACAATAAAATTAACTAATATAAATTGTAAGGCTAAATATATATATATATATATATATATATAATTTATTTATTTATTTATTTTATACAATATTATGATGTAATAAAAATAATACATGTAAATATTGTAAATAATAATAATAATAATATTAATAATAATAATAATAATAATATTTTTTAAAAAAATAAATGTACAAAAGGGGTACAAAAGCTGGTGGTACCTTATTTGTCTCTGAAGCATGCATATTAGTACTTTCAGTGTATGCTTTAGTACCTAAATGGTACATTTTAAGACCTTAATTGTGCTGTTTAGTATCTTTAACATCTAAAGAACCTTTCTGTTTCACAAATAATGTAATATAAATAATTATTCTTTTACATATACATTATTATTTTAAATATTAAAATAATTAAAGTATTCAAATATATACATTATCAATAATATAATAAAATAATAATAATGTAATATATAGATTTTTTTTATGCAATATTATGATGTAATAAAAATAATAAATGTAAATATTGTAAATAATAATAATTTTAAAAAAAATATATACAAAAAAGGTACAAAATCTGGTGGTACCTTATTTGTCCCTGAAGCATGCATGTTAGTACTTTCAAGGTATACATTAGTACCTAAATAGTACATTTTAGTACATTTTGGGTGAGTAATTTTAAGCAATTTTTCATTTTTTCTTAGTGTGATTTTAAAACGATCTAAAGAATCTTCTTCCACTGTAAAGAACCTTTTGTGGAATGTAGAATGTTTCCATGGATGTTAAAGGTCCTAAATGGAACCTTAGATATCAATAAAGAACCTTGATTTTTAAGAGTGTAGAAAAAAAAATGCAAATCAGAATTATTATTAGCATTTTTAAGTCATTTAGTAAAAAAAATGATCTCCTGTTATTGCCAAAGCAAAGAGGAATGTATGAAATGTGCACGTGTGTGTGACTAAGAGCGTGAACGAATGCCCTCTCTTGCCCCTCACGGTGCCACACATGCGGAGAGAAGAGCTTCTGTCATTATAGCTGCTCCATATTCCTGTCTGCAGGGCAAGATGAAACAATAATAAAGATATTCAAAATGAGGCCCATACATTTTCTCCCCAGCGTGATGTGAGCACACAGCGATATGACAGCGCTGGTCCGATTGCTCGGCGCCAGGAGGGGGTTCCTGGATGCTAATGAGATTCACACAGGTATTTGGGAACAATGTGAAACCTTACTGCCTACCCACAATTCTCAGAAGCTTCGACTTGCATTGCATTGCAGGAAATTAGCTTGTTTTTCTCAAACTCTTTTTTTGTTTTTGAGAGCAGGTGCGAGGAATAGTATGAAAGACTGATGCCAGACTTATATACATTGTGTATATGTCCTGCTTTACGCTATTTGCTATTCAAAGGGGGCCTCAAGATGACTAAAACGTTTTTTCAAAACTTATTAGTAATATATTAGAATAATCTAATGCTCTCTGAATTAAAATAGTAAAAAAAAAAAAACAAGCCTGAAATCACTGAGTCACTGAAATGTATTTCTTATGTAATGTAATGTAAAAAAAAATAATAATAAAGTATTTAAATCTATAATTATTAATAGAGTCAAATACTATATTACAACTCTAAATTAAAATGGTAAAAAACACATAAACTAAGAATTTTTATGTGAAATGTAATATAATAAAAATACATCATGCAAAATTATTTAAATGTACAATTGTCAATATATTAAAATAATAAACACTGAATTAAAATAGAAAAATTCCCAAATCAAGAAAATTGTCATATAAAATAAAAAATAGTATATAAATGTATAAATTATTAATATATTGAAATAATGAAACTAATGTAAATTAAAATAAAAAAATCCATAAATCAATGTATTACTATAATGTAAAAAAAAAAAATTAAAAAAAAAATTAAATCATTAAAATAAATATAAAAATTATTTAAATGTATAATTATCAATATATTAAAATAATAAACACTACGTTAAAATTAAAATACCTAAATCAAGAAAATTTGTCATATTTGAATTTAATAACATAATAAATAATAAAAAATATTATAGTATATAAATGTATAAATTATTATTAATATATTGAAATAATTAAACTAATGTAAATTAAAATTCTAAAAATATATATAAATCAAGAAATGTATTTTAATGTAATATTATAATGTAATAAAAATAATCAATAATAATAAAAAAAATAAGTATTTAAATGTATAATTCTCAATATATTAAAATAATAAACACTACATTAAAATGAAAATACCCAAATAAAAAAAGGTCATATTTGAATTTAATAAAATAATAAATAATAAAAAATATTATAGTATATAAATGTATAAATTATTATTAATATATTGAAATAATTAGTGTAAATTAAAATAAAAAAATACATAAATCAAGAAATGTATTTTAATGTAATATTATAATGTACTAAAAATAATCAATAATAAAATATATATAAAAATAAGCATTTAAATGTATAATTATCACTATATTAAAATAATAAACACTACATTAAAATGAAAATACCCAAATCAAGAAAATGTGTCATTTGAATGTAATAAAATAATACAAATATTATAGTATATAAATGTATATAATTATTATTAACATATTGAAATAATTAAACTAATGTAAATTAAAATTCTAAAAAATACATAACTCAAGAAATGTATTTTAATGTAATATTATAATGTAATAAAAACAATCAATAATAAAATAAATATAAAAATTAAGTATTTAAATGTGTAATTATCGATGTAATAAAATAATAAACGCTACTTTAAAATAAAAATACCCAAATCAAGAAAATTTGTCATATTTGAATGTAATAAAAATATTAAATAATACAATAAAAATAATATAAGTATATAAACATATAAATTATTATTAATATATTGTAATAATTAAAACAATCTAAATTAAAATTCTATAAAAATACATAAATCAAGAAATTTAAAAATAATCAATAATAAAATAAATATAAAACCTAAATATTTAAATGTATAATTATAAATATATTAAAATAATAAACACTAAATAAAAAAAAAATCATGAAATGAGTCATATTTTATTGTAATAGAAATAATAAATAATAAAATAAAATAATAAAAAGTATATACATGTATAAACTACTTTTAATATATTGAAATAATTCAACTAATCTAAATTAAAATTCCAAATTAAAATGATTGTTACATAAAAGGAATATTACGATGTAATATAAATAGCCAATAATAAAATAAATACAAAAAATAAGTATTTAAATGTATACATTATTATTAATATAATAAAATAATAATGATTCATATTATAAATTCATTAATATAATAAATAAAAAAAACTAATCTAAATTACAATGCTAAAAATATATAGATTTATTTTTATGTTCATGTTATAAAAAATAATACATGTAAAAAATAAAATAAAATGAAATAATTTTTTTAAGAACATGCAGTGAAATCATAAAATGAATATTGCTTAATTACTTTAATATATAAATGCAATGAGTTTCTGTTCATTAAAAAGTTGAAAAACTCTATATTTATATACATTTGCATCTCTTAACTAGTTTATATTCTTCTGCTCATTTTTAAAACTTTGTTTTGCGTTACATTTTAATCACTGCAACATTAAATCAGTATCACACTACAATATTACATTCAGATATGACTGATGAAGACATGTTGTGTGAGGTTTTGATGTCAGTGATCTTGTAACTAAACACACCAAGTTATCATATGACTTCAGAAGAATACAGAAACAGAAACAATCACAAATATGCACAATAAAAAAACAAGCTTATGAGAAAATAATGAAGTAATTCGACGCCCGAAGTATTCTTTTAATCATTCACACTTCTCTTTGGATAGACGTGTTTGTTCTCAGTTCTGTTTTATCATGCTGAGATTGACATAAAGCAGAAGAGACGATGCCGTCGTAAATCCATTGACACAATTTAAAGGCAAACAAAAGTGTTGGAGTTTAATACCAGCAAAAGAGTCTTGCTATGATAAATATATGTGTGTGTCTGTATAATTAAAAACATGGGAAAGATCAGAGTACAGGCGACTCGGGCCGCTGCAAATCCCCTGACTCTCTGTTTTGCCAGCTGTCATTTACATGATGCCAAAATGTTGTCAGATCAAACAGATTTGTTTTGGCCAAGCCTGTGCGGATCCTTTGATCAATTATCCTAATTAGGAGGGCAGTTATCCAGGATACCATTCCATATGCATGAATAAAAGTTTGTCCTCTGTGACAGAGCAACCTCAACTTTTCAAGAGTATAAAGCAACACCTGAATGTCACACGAATGGACAGCTTATTGAGAGGGATTATGTGCACAAACTTATTAGATTTGATATGTTCAGGAATATGCAGACATGACAAAACTCAAAAATATATACTGCAACTGAATCAGGATTATTATTGTTAACTAAACCTAAAAATATTAAAATGTTTTTTTTTTTTTTTTTGGTGTTAATTCAAATAAATTAAAATAAAATAATGATTAAGAAATGTAGAAATTATTGTCAATATATTACAATAATTGAATAGTTATTATCATTAAATTAAAAAGCTAAAAAAAATAATTAAGATAAAAGTTAAAATAAGTATTTAAATGGATAAATTATCATTAATATATTAAAATCATTCAATTCTAACCTTAATTAATCAAAATGTATTTCCTTATGTAATACTATAATGTAATAAAATAATAAATAATAAAACATGATAAATTAAGAATTAAAATGTATAACTTATTATAAATCATACATCAACCAAAAAATAATTCTGTAATATTAATGTTGTACAAATAAGTATATATAATTTAAATTAACTAAAAATACATTAAACAAGAAAAATATTTCTTATGAAATATTATAATATTATAAAAATAATAGATTGCATTTAAAATAATAATATCATTAAAGTATTTAAATGTATAAATGATCATTGATATAGTACAACTTAAACTTTAAACTTAACTGAAATAAAAAAAAAATCAAGATGAAAAATTTCTTATTTAATATGATAATGTAATCAAAATGTTAAATAGTAAATAAAAAATATTACAGTGTTTAAATGTATACATTATTATGAATATTTTAAAATAATTAAACTCTAACCTAAATTAAAATGCTAATGTAATAAAATAATAATTAATAAAATAAGATTTTATTATTAAAATGTAGCCTATAACTTATTTTAAATAAATAATTTAAATAATTACAAAATATATATATTAAAAAATTTTGTATGTAGTATCGAAATAATAGAAACAATAAATAGTAAATTAAAATAATAATATATTTTATTTAAATGCATAAAATTATTAGTATTATATTAAAATGTAAACTATATGTTAGATTAATTATAAATTAATACATTTTAAAAATACATAAATTAAGATGTAAACTGAAATGTATTTCTTATGTAATATTCTAAGGTAATAAAATCATGAATAATAAAATAATTCAAGTATTTAAATATATAAATTATTACGAATAAATTATTGAAATGCTAATAATACAACAAATAAGAAATGTATTTCTTACACAATAGTTATGTTATAGAAATTAAAATCGTAATATATTTTGAGTATTTAAATACATCAATTATTATTACTATATTAAAATTTTATATAAAATTTAATGTTTAATTAAAATTCTAACAAAAATCAAAATGTAAACTGTATTTCTTGTGTAATATTCTAAGGTAATAAAATAATCAATAATAAAATAATTGAAGTATTTAAATATATAAATTATTATAAATAAATTATTGATAGGCTAAAAATACATCAAACAAGAAATGTATTTCTTATGACGTATTATAATACTATAGAAATAATAGAGTACATTTAAAATAATCATTCAAGTATTAAAATGTATAGATCATTATTGATATATTACAATTTCAACTAAATGTAGTTGAAATACTAAAAATAACAATCAAGATGAATTATTTCTTATCTAATATTATAATTGAATAAAAATATAAACATAAATACAAATATTACAATAATGTACATATTTAAATGTATAAATTATTATTAATATTTTAAAATAATTCAACTGATCTAAATTAAAATGCTAAAATAATATATAAATCAAGACATTTTGAATAAATTTGTTAAATAATTTTTTTAATTTTTACCATTTTTTTTTTCATACATTTTTAATGTTTATGAAAAACTAAATAAAATAACTAAAACTGAAATAAAAAATAAATGAAACCGAAATAGTAATATTAAATGATGATAATAATAATAATAAATAACAAAAACATAACAAAACTACTAAACATTTACATACAATTAAAATGAAAAGTGAAAACATAAAAAAATTAAAACTAATATTTATAATTAACAATGATTTGCAAGTTGTTTCAAGTAAGAATTATTGTAAGTAAAATTAGACATTAATACTTTAATGAAGATATCATGTAAACAAACCTTTGATAAGTTTAACGAAATGGTCTGAAGTGTGCACATTTTCATGCAAACGGTGCAATTAAAAAAGCTTTATTAAAAAAGCAAGATAAGTGCTTCATTTATAGAAAATATTAAACGAAACCACATGCTTTCATCAAAAGCACCGTCTACTATGCGCTCTGGCACGCTGCATGTGTCCATTAAAACATTTGAAATGACAGATGAGGGAAGCTCAAATTGTGCGGACACTAATCTGAAATACATTGCATTGATCGGCTGGAGATTACAACATCCCAGCAATGAGTTGCAATTAGTTACATCACATTTCTCAATCAATTAAACTTACCCCGAGGCCACACTTTTTAATATCACCGGTGAGACTCTTGCATGAAATTAAATTAGCGCTCTCTCTCGTTAGGTGGTAACTTCTCCTTTTGTAGTTTTATCACAGACACCTGCTGTGGTCTTCAGATCTGTCTCTCGATCAGATGTAGTACAAGGAATCACCTGGAATGAAAATGAGAAAAGACTTCACCCTTCACGGGCTGGAGTTAATATGTAGCGAAGATAAGAGTTAAAACATGTGAAATATGAAAGACAGCGCAAAATCACACTGGATTGACTCCTAAAATGTGGCATATGGATTCACCTTCAGGATGTGCGAAGGATCGTTTTCTCAGCATACGTTTGATCCATTTAAATTGGGAGCAAACCTTTTCCCTGTACGCTGCACATTTAAGATTAATAGATCTCATTTATCTGTTTAGCGTTTAGCAGAAGCCTTTAAACCAAAGCTGCATAAAAGATATTTTCAATTACTGTGTTGGATTTTGCAGCTACTTTTGAACATGGGAAGAAATTTTTATAATAGCGATGATCAATATCACTTTTTTCATTTCAATCTAAGGGCAACTGAGAAGCTTTGGATGAGAATTTAAGATTATTTAAGATTATTTAGAATATGTGTATGGCATCAATAAAACAAAACCAAAATCTATAGAATAGTGCAATTGTAGTAGTTTTTTGCGTTGTGACTTTCCAGCGCACATTCCCTTTATTTCAGGGGTTTTCCAATTGGTGTACAATAAAATTTTAGAGGAAAAAATAAAATGATATTTTTGTGGGAGAAAAACAAAAAATATACAAAAAAATAAATTAAATAAATTAAAATACTAAAAAAAAAAACAAATATATATATAAATATTATGCATACTTAAAATGAATATATACATATTTAAAATATATATTTAAATGATAATATATATTTTATAATTTGTTAAAAGGGTTTTTAAATATATAAATAAAAATGATGATATATTTTATATATATATATATATATATATATATATATATATATATATATATATATATATATATATATATATATATATATAACATTTCTTAATTTATAAAAAAATCTGTATTAATATATATAAACACGTTTTTAATATAAATGTTATATAAATGTTAATGTACAACAAAAATTTGAGAAGAAATATAAATAAAATAAATAATTTAAATAACACAAAATATGTATTTTTTAATATATATATATATATATATATATTTTTTTTTTATAATAATATATATTTTTTTAAATAAAAAAGATAAATAAATTAAATAAATAAAAGCAAATATTTATTTTTGGAAAAAAAATATTTAAACATTTAAAATTTATATGTACATATTTCAAATATATATAATACATATTTTTAATTTGTTAAAAAGGTTTTAAATATAGAAATAAAAAAGTATTAAATCATATATATATATATATATATATATGAAAATAGAAATATGTGTATTAATATATATATATATAAACACGTTTTTAATATAACTGTTATATAAATGTTAATGTACAACAAAAATTTATGAAGAAATATAAATAAAATAAATAATAATAAAAAAATGTATTTTATATATATATATATATGTATTTTTATAATAATATATTTATATTTTTAATTTGTTATAAAGGTTTCTAAATATATAAATAAAAAGTATTACATCATATATATAGAATTTTAATACATTAAAAAATATTATTTTTTAAAAACATATAAACACACACACAAACACATTTTTATTTATTTTTGGAAAAAAAATATTTAAACATTTTTAAAATGTATATGTACATATTTCAAATATATATAATACATATTTTTAATTTGTTAAAAAGGTTTTAAATATAGAAATAAAAAGTATTAAATCATATATATATATAAACACACACATATGTTTTTAATATAAAAAATACATAAAAAATATGCATACTATATTTACTACTTTATTTTTGATGTACAACAGAATTTTTGAGAAAAATATAAATAATTTAAATAAATTAAATAAATAAATATAACCAAATATTTATTTTTGAAAAAGTATACATATACATATATCTAACTTTTTATATAACTATATAACTTTAATAAATTACAGAATATTATTACATATATAAAATAATATTTTTTAATTTATTAAAAATATGTAATACACACACGCATATATGTAGAAAGAGAGAGAGAGAAAGACGAATAAAAGCTATTTATAATTAATGTAGTATCTTTATAATAGCATGAGAAAAAAATACAATTATATTTGGGGAGAAAAACAAAAAATAAAATAAAATAAGTTAAAATAATAAATAAAACCAAATATATATATAAATATTATACATACTTAAAATGAATATATACATATTTAAAATATATATTTAAATAATAATATATATTTTAAATTTGTTAAAAGGGTTTTTAAAATATATAAATAAAAATTATTATATATTTTATATATAATATATAAACAAGTTTTTAAATGTATTAAAATTATATATACATATATATAATATTTTTTAATTTATTAAAAATATGTATTAATACATATATAAACACACACGTTTTTAATATAAATGTTATATAAATGTTAATGTAATGTTTTGAGAAGAAATATAAATAAAATAAATAATTTAAATAAACAAAATATGTATTTTTGAAAAAAAAAATGTCTATAATAACATATATTTTTAATTTGTTATGAAGGTTTTTAAATATATAAATAAAAAGTATTATGTCACATATATAGAATTTTAATACATTAAAAAATATTATTACATATATATAATATTTTTTAAAAACAAACGCACACACACACAAACACACGTTTTTAATATATAAAAATAAATGAAATAATAAAATAAAATATACATAGTAAAATCTGCATACTATATTTGCTACTTTTGATGTACAAGAAAGTTTTAGAGAAAAAAGATAAATAAATAAAATAAAACCAAATATTTATTTTTGAACAAAATATATATATTTAAACATATTTAAAATGTATATGTACATATATATATATATACATACATACATATTTATATATATATATATGATAAATATTTTTAATTTGTTAAAAAGGTTTTAAATATAGAAATAAAAAAGTATTAATAATAATATATATAATACATGTATAATGTATAACATGTATAATATATATATATATATATATATTAATTTAGCAAAAATATGTATTAGATCATATATATAAACAACTTTTTATAAAACTATGTAACTAATAAATGACAAAATATTATTACATATATAAAATAATATTTTTTAATATATTAAAAATGTAATACACGCATATATGTAGAGAGAGAGAAAGAGAAAGACGAATAAAAGCTATTAATAATTAACGTATCTTTATAATAGCATGCGTACTGTGCAATTTTTTTTAGCGTAGTATAATTGGGTCTGTATAGAGGATAATACATAGGTTTGTATATTTTGACAGCTTGTGTGGGACGCAGGCTCGAGACTCCACCCATCCTCTGCGCTTATTTACATGCTTGTTTTTTGTACTTCCTCTAATACCTGCGATTTGTATATGTTTCCTTCGTTAATGTGTGGACGGCGACAAAAGCGTGAGCGTTTCCAAGCTCTCATGCCTCTTCCTGTTGTGAACTTATGACACTCATTATGACTCCAGCAAGGATTCGCCGACTTGCGAGAATTCCGCCCTCCATTCCTTTTTTAGCACGGCTGCAGACGCGCAGGTCCCGCCCCTTTTCTTATTTTGTCTACACAAAGAGCTCCGAAGCCCCGCCCTTTTGACCAAATAAGTCCAGGCTGTCCTTACACGGCGAACAATCGATGCGCGTCGCAACCTTTTCCTTTCCTTATCCCGTTTATATAGTACGGCGACTTCCGCCCTTGCCGTTAAAGCAGTGCGATCATGGCGGAGCGCGTTCAGCAGCCCCCAGCTAAACGGCTCTGCTGCCGACCCGGGTATAGTACGACATGTAGACAGGGGCAGCGAGCTGGTGGAACAGTATGCGGCGGTTCGGGCTCTGGCCAAGGGGGATCCAGCAAAACCCAGAGCCCCGAATCGCTCCTGGACATTGCAGCGCGGAAAGTAGCGGAGAAGTGGCCGTTCCAACGGGTGGAGGAGCGCTTCGAGCGCATCCCGGAGCCCGTACAGCGGCGGATCGTCTACTGGTCTTTCCCGAGGAGCGAACGGGAGATCTGCATGTATTCCTCGTTCAACACGGGCGGAGAGGAGAGCGCGTCTAGCGGGGAGAACGTAGACGAGACACGGTTACCGTTCCGACGCGGCATCGCATTGCTGGAGAGCGGCTGTGTGGACAACGTATTGCAAGTCGGTGAGTGTGGATGTGAACCCGAGGCTTGGAAAATATTTAAATCTATCGTTTCCAGTCAGCGTCGCGCAGACACAGTCGAGAGAAAACATTCGAACGTCGTTTAAAAGAGGAACACGAATCGAATGAAAGGGACTATTGAATTTACGCCGAACAAAGGGAGGAATACAACGGGTTTAAATCTCCCGACAGGGTGCCGGTGATGTCGTTTCGTTTCGCACTTAGACACCGAGCGCTCCGGCTTATCGATACATTCCGAGCGTTCTGGGAAACGTTCTGAATAGATTGTAGCGCTTTGTATCTGGGCGAGATAAACAGCGCGGAAGTGGAGCTCGATGTCGCTCGATCCATTCAGCGTTTAAAGCACATTTTCACGACTTTTTCGCCATTCTGTCGCCTCGGACTTGTTTTGTACTTCAACTTCAGTCGGCGTGGCGACATATCAGTCGTGTATTTTGTCGTAAAGCGGCTGAAATGTCAAATCTTCCGAAGCTTGTCTGCTCTGTTTATTTTTCTGAAGTGAAAGCGTGAGGAGGGGAGGGGGTGGGGGGGTTATTGGCGTAGTAAGTCGACCAACTGCTGGATGTAGAGCTGTCATGTCAACTGAAATAGCAGGAATATACGCGAATATTTGTTGCTATTGCAAACAAGACTCGGAAACACTGCTGGTTTTGTGTTTAGTGGGTGCGCATATCAAATAGCCGTCAGGCATCCCTATTGAAATTGGCACTTTGTTCCCATTTTCATGTTCGTTTGTGTCTTTTCAGCTTTCTGTCACCCTCCGAAAGGACGGGAAACAAAAGCGGCTTTTTATTTTCTTTCACTGCTTGTTAAATGGAAAAGATTTGGGAAAGGGGTGGGAGGAATGGCGATTTAAAGACGCAGCGCCTCGATTTCTTTTTAAATGCCCCCTGATGATACGCATACGTTCCGGCTGACCCTCGTGACGTCAGCGTGCGCCGCGAAATTGTCAAAGTAGCTGCGAACGCGATATTCAGCTCTGGCATGTAGTGATTCACCCGCTTTGTCGTGTTGCAACTTTATCCACCTTTGTTTTTAAAGTCCTCGCGATTGATTCCGTGGCTCTCTCCGCCCTTTGGAAACAATTCAAGATTTTAATCACATTAGTGCCTTCGCTTAATTCGAATTGTAATGCAATCAGCGAGCGCAATTTTCTGCACGGCCGTCCCCCCCCTCCTCCTCCACGTAGAGAAGAGGTGCCTCAGCTGGGCTCTCTGCCCTCACCCTTCAGCCAAAATGGGTTTGCGCTCTCTTCTCAGGAAAGCGCACACACTGGCCCATGTGTGTCTTCCCTGCCCGGAGCCTCTCGAACGGACTGGCTGTCTTGGAAGATCAAGGGCTCTTGCCCTTTTTCCAACAGGCTACGTGGAGCTCTCTGCTTTTGATTCTGCTTTTTCCCTTTGTGTGCGCCTCATTCCGAGCTCCGGCGATGGGAAATGACAAGCCTGCGCGCACGGGGAGGGTTTCTTGGCTGATTGCATCCCAGTATGGAATGCTCTGCAAAAATAAAGCCAAGCGGCGATAAATAAAAGATGCAATCTTGCGACGCAGGCAGGGCCGGGGGGGTTGCTTCCAGCAGACCCGGATTAGCCCCGATAGGTAGAGCTCACCGTGACGAACGAGCCGAGACTGAATTCAGGACAGGAATTTGTTTTCCTTTCGGTCACATGCAGGGGGAGGGGATGCAATAAAGCGATATATTTCTCATAAATATGGCCGTGGCGTCCCTCGGCTGGCAGTTGGCCACGATGCTCTATATTTACATACCAAGGGCATCCGAGCAGCCCTCCTCTTTTAACGCACGCAGGGAATGTTTATCGCGTTACAGGATGTGTGGATTGTACATGCAGAACTGATCTTGAGGGAAAGTGTGTGTGTTTTCACACACAAACGATTTAGTCGAAGCACACTGCTGTGGAAAGCAGGCGTTATAGCTCTGGCCTGCGATTGCCAACCCACCAGAAGTTATATATTTATTAGCAGCGTTCATGCTGCTTTCGCTGGGGCTTGCGTCAGATCGATCACGCCGAGGCCGAAAGGTCACCGGGTTCAAGTTCACCCCCCTTCTTTCCAGCCGTGCGTTGTGTTTCCATCTGTTATGACTTTATTAGGCTGCCGATCGGTGATCCTATTAGCTTATAATCTGCCTTTTGCTTGCGATACGTTTGCCAATACGCTCAGCTGTTAAAGATCAATCGGAATTAACCACAAATACCATGTGATGCATGTCGGTGGCGTGCCGTTTGATGTGTAATAACAATACCGAGGCAGCGCAGAGGCAAAGATCATAAGCCTGCATGCTATATGTCAGTACTTTCAGTTGTTGTAATAACTTGACAGTTAAATCTCAAAGCGACCCACTGATGTCATTTTCCATTATTATAGCTCGACTCAGTACGTTTCGCAGCATGTTCTCGGAAATACTGTCTGTTTTTTCTGAAATCCTAGCATTGTGGATGTTAATGGCAGAAGCATATGCGAGTCCCAGAGGGTGTATTGATCAGATGAAAAAGACGGTGTCATAGCGGCGTAATGATATAACGGGACAGAATAAACTGATTTGTTTATTGATCTCGCATCAGAGGAGACGCACACTTCCATCAGCCTTATTAACCCAGAAAGCATGTGTGCTTGTGTGTGTGTGTATGAAAAATAGGAGCGCTGCACATGCTCTAATGTGTGTTCCGGCTCACTGAGCCAGTGGAAAGAAAAGCCTTATGCCTGCGTTAACATTTCTGCCATTCATACACAGAAGTGCAAAATTTAAGATGTACAACTTAAATCTTGCATGAGGCTGTTGCTTTTGGGTGCCATGTGGAAGAGAGCGCAGCTCAGCGTTTACAGGCATCAGAGCTTCTCGTTTGGTAGATTCGAGGTCAGTGTGTCTGTGTAATTGCTTTATGATGCTTTATAAGATGCGTGACACGTCTGCAGAAGCACTGATGATTTTTTTTCTCCTTCCTAACACACTTTTGAGATATTTCGGAGGAGGAGACCTTCAGGAAGGCCTTCATTTTTCTAATTTTTCACTCAGAAACTGCTAGTAAATGTTACAAATAATTTCAAAGAAATGGCAAGTACCTGAATAATTATAGTATGGAAGAAACTGAGCATATATGCATAGAATGCTCACAATGCAATGTGGTCAACTTGATATTCGGCTGAACCTAAAGTAATATGTGGCACTGGACCACAAAACCAGTTATAAGGGTCAATTTTGTTAGGATAGGACAATATTTGGCTGAGATACAACTGTTTGAAAATCTGGAATCTGAGGATGCAAAAAAAATCTAAATATTAGGAAAATTAAATCAGATCTTAGCAATGCATATTACTTATCAAAAATTACCTTTTGATATATTTACAGTACATTGTATATTTACAATCTTTATTTAATATGCTAATGATCTTTGGTGTAAAAGAAAAATCAATAATCAATAAAAGTAAATTTTTACTCATAATTGGGTTAGAAATGCCAAATAACAGTTTATTTTTAAGACAGTATTCTATTTGAAATGCATACGTTAATTTGAAGAGTTTGTTTAATAATGTGTTCTGTTTCACATGCTATTAAAAAAAAATAGAATAAGCTAACATAAGCATAAAATAGTCCACTGTTCCAAAATCCAATGTGGTTGCCTTTGTATTCAGCTGAACCTGAAATAATATCAGTCATAATTTTCAACATCTCTTTCCTATTTAAAGTTTTTTTTTTTACTTAAAATCAGATTAAAAATGCAAAATAAGTTTATTTCTAAGATGCTTAACTATTTGAAATGCATACTACAATTAGAAAAGTATATTCTATAATAAGTTCTGTTTTACATTGTACTTTAAAAAAAATGTGGCCCTGGACCATAAAATCAGTCATAAGGGTCAATTTGTGAAATCGAGATTTAAACGTCATCTGAAAGCTGAAAAAATAAGCTTTCCAATGATGTATGGTTTGTTAGGATAGGACAATATTTGATAGGACTAATGATTTTTGGCATAAATGAGAAATCGATCATTTTGACCCATGCAATGTATTGTTGGCTATTGCTATAAATATACCCGAGCTACTTATAACTGTTTTTGTGGTCCAGGGTCACATATATCAAGCTAATATTCTTTTACAAATGCAGATAATTTTGTATGTCAGTGTGGTTTGTCTAATATTATTTCAGATCAGCATTAAATCAGATCATATGGTCTTGCCGTAAACACTACATTTTCCACAGCAGCTTTGAGAAGTCAGATTGACAGTAAGCCTACAGATTTGCACCATGTATTGAAAGTTAGCGCTCCACCCACAATGCCCTTTGATGTAGTTTGTGGTGGAGGGCGTAAGCTCTGCTCTCTGCTGCAGGGTCTGCTATAATATTAGACTGTAGTTCTCTTCACACACGTCACATGCTTCAGTTAAAAGGGTTGTTTAAGCAAGTCTACCAGAGCTTTATTACCAGCATTACCAGTCAAATAAAAACCCGGCGATTCATTCTTGTGGAATTCAGTCTGTCCTGGAGATTTGGAGAGCTACGTTGCGAAATATCACATCGTAACGAGCTGCGTTTTGACTTCATCGTGAAGTTTAGCCTGAATGTTACATTCCAAACTACTTCTGTGACCCAAAGCACTCGATTTCAGCAAAACCAGAAACCTGCAGCAATTATAAACTAGCAGTTCAAGTTGCTAGTTTGACTTGGTTCTTTGTGTTCGCCAAAGCAAAGATGGAGGATTCTGGCATTGAACGAGCTCCTGTGCTCATCCATTCTCTGGAGAAGTTTGTTCTTATGAGATTAGATGTTGTAATGCATAATGATGTGATGTGCATTTAAGTGATGTTGGTCAGAATAAAGTGGACTTGCTGGGCATCTTCATATTTCTTTCTGTCTTTTCACTTGTACAATGAAGATAGGAAGCTTTTATAGTAGGAAAAAAGGGGCATTAGGTGTGTAATCGATGCTTTATGTTTTAGTGTTCTCGTTTTAGCACAGAGAATGATAGGCAATGTAATTTTGCTTTATAAACTGGCTAAATTAGTGATATTTTCTGGCAAGCTTGTAAAAGTTAAAATCAGTGAGCTTCTTATTTGATTTTTATGGTTTGCTATAAGAATTAGAAGGTTTTTTTTAGGAATTTGCAGTGTTTATTTTATTTAAACAGGCATCAAAATATTAAAATGTAAAATTCACAGTAAAATTGATTGGATTTATGTGATGTGTCAGTATAAGAATCAGAAATGTTTTGTAAATTTGCAGCGTTTAATTTCATTTTAATAGGTGTCAAAATTAAAATTCACAAAGAAAACATAATTATGATTAATTAAAAAATCCTAAGTGTTTTATGAATTAGCTTTTTTTAAAAAAAAATAATGTTAAAAATGTTAAAAATAAAATCACGGTAAAAATATAATTGTGATCAATATAAATAAGATTCTGATTTGATTTGTATGGTTTTTGTAAAATTAAAATCAGATTTTTTTTTTTTAAGATTTGAGTGCTTTATTTTATTTTAATAAACATCCTAATTTTAACATTAGAATTCACAATGAAAATATAATTATTATTGATATAAAGGAGCTTCTGATTTGATTTGTATCAATAATAAATAAATAATAAAATAATAAAAATAATAAAACATTAATTTGCAGTGCTTTATTTTATTTTAATAGAAATTAAAATGTTAAAATAAAAATTCACAATGAAAGTATAATTATGATCAATATAAATGAGTTTCTGATTTGATTTGTATGATTTTTGTAAAATAAAAATCAGAAGTTTTTTTTTTTAATTTTCAGTGCTTTTTATTTTAAGACATCAAAATGTTAAAAATAAATTTCACAATGAAAATAATTATGATCAATATAAATAAACTTCTGATTTGATTTGCATGATTTTTTACAAATAAAAATCACAAGTGTTTTATGTATTTGCAGTGCTTTATTTTGTTTTAATAGACATTAAAATATTAAAATTAAAATTCACAGTGAAAACATTTGTGGTCAATATCAGTGAGTTTCTATTTGGATTTCTTTGGTTTTTCAAAATAGTGTTTTTGAATTTGTGGTGCTTTATTTTATTTTAATAGGCATCAAAATTTTAAAATTAAATGTCACAATGAAAATTATGATCAATATAAGTGAGCTTTTGATTTGATTTCTATGATTAGTCATTGTAAGAATCAGAAATGTGATGATCTGGATTCAGACCTGTGACTACACAGTTGATATCCAAATTATTAATAGAGCAGATTTAACTAAATATTGAACTTTGAACAGTTGTATTGTTGCTTGAGGTTATAGAGATTTTACCCTGGTAAAATGGGTGTGCAGCAGCCATAGCAAAACACTGTTTCAAACTCCTTCGTGAGATAAATGAAGTGCATACAGTAAGCAGCCGACAGTGTTTTTCTGTAGCGTTTGACCTTGTTCCGGAGGATTGTAGTGTTTCTCGGTATGGTAATATCTGCGCACACTTCAGTCTGAGAGCTGCATCACGGTCAAGTATCTGAAGAGGATCAAGGAGTTTGACTTCGTAGAGCTTCCTCTCCACAGGATCACAGAGCAACGACAGGCTGCCCTTAGATCATTATTTAATAGCCACCTTTCTTGTTTCTCCCTGTATTATTTTGTAGCATAAAATAAGGATGTTACTCAGTTGCCACTTGCAAATGCGTTTCAGAACGTGATTGACTGGAATGTGTGCCGCTTCCCAACATCCACATACTTGAGCCGCATCCAGTGCCCTGGACGGGTGGAGTTTGGTCACAAGGCCCTGTGCCCTCTTTAAATGAATAACGTGGCTTAGATCTCACCAACAGCCAAACATGGTTCCAACTGATGATTTTGAAATTTGGTTTGGGAAAGAAAAAGATGTGCATTTAAATTTTTTTCACTATTTTTAATGCTAGTTGAAATCAAGTTTTGTTTAAAATTCCAATAGTTTTTCAGTGTCATAGTGAAACGTTTAGCATGCATACATCCTTGTTCTTTAGTTTAAAATGCAAATGTAGGCAACAATGAAGAACTATTAATAAATTAATACATTTTAATTTTTTTTTAATGCTTATTTATGGTATTTTGCATTTTTAAGTCATTTTTTAATGTCTTAATGTAAATTCATGCTGCTTGAATTTACATATAAAATTTGTTAATGATTTAGATTAGATCTAGATTAATAAATGCTATTTATTTTATTTAATAATGATTAATAATTAAATTGATAATAATTAATAATGATTAATAATGAAAAAAATAGTTTAATAATGCCATTGCATTAACTAACATTTACAATATTGCAAAATGTCACCGCCAACAAATATTTTTTTTTAAATTTATTAATTATTTATTTAGTTAGTTAATTATGTTACAGTTATTTAATTCATTGGCTTGCATAAACCAACATGGGAAAAATAATAATTTAAAAAATTAAATTATTTATACGTGAAATTTTGCAATAACAATATTTTGCAGTTCATTTTGGTTAATACATTAATGTTAATTTATATAGCTAGAAATATTGTGAAAATTGTGACTGGAAAAAGCAACAAACCTAGATTAATAAATGCTTTTAGTTTTTTATTTCATGTGAAAATTACAGTTAACCTACATTAACCATATTGTAATATTAAATATTATAATATTGGGAATGGAAAAAGTAACAAATCAAGATTAATAAATGCTTTACGTTTTTTATTTAATGTAAATATTACATTTAACTAACATTAACCATATTATAATATTAAATATAATATTGTGAATGGGGGAAAAAAACAAACCTATATTAATAAATGCTTTTAATTATTTATTTCTTGTAAATATGACATTTAACTGATATTAACCATATTATAATATTAAATATTATTACAATTGTGAATGGAAAAAATAACAAACCTATATTAATAAATGCACTCATTTTTTTTTATTTCATGTAAATATTACATTTAACTAATATTAACCAAATTGTAATATTAAATAATGAATTAAAATAATGAATTAAAAAAAAAACTAACCTGGATTAATAAGTGTTCAATTTATTTCATGTAAATATTACATTTAACTAATATTAACCATATTGTAATTTTGTTTTTGAGATTTAAGATACATATACGATCAGCAACGAACAGTATTTATTTATTTATTTTCTTATGTTAGTTCTATAGATTAACATTTGGTAATCCATTAGGTATTGTGAAGAATTTTAATATTTTTTTTTTTGTATTAATATATCCATTCACTATAGGGAAATGCAACCATTATCAATGTATCACACATTTAAATAATCACAAAAAATGATATTATTAAATACATTAAAGTATTAAATCACTTGAATCCAAGGAATATATTTTTATACATTTAATATGGATAAATCCTATACATTCTCTATATTAAAATAATAATAAATAAAGTGGGGAAAAAAAACACCCACCCAACCAACACCAAAACAAAACCCACCGCAATGGTTTTAATTTGTAATATTTATTTATGGTGGTTTGCATTGTTACTTGTTAGTTTATAATACATTAATGTTAGTTTATGAAAATTGTGAATGGAAAAAATGAACATTAACCTAGTGTCACAGCATTCGCTCTTCAGTTTCACATGCATGTGTGCTCCATCTGTGCATATGGTGTTGTCATATTAAGTTTGACTCCCCGGCGAATACCTTTTGAGTCTATGAGTTATTAGTAATCTTAGAGGTTATAGTGCATTTTCTCCAGAGTTTCTTGTGCTGACGTGCAGCGCTAAAGCCCTCATCTCTGAACACAGTGAAGCTGTAGGTGTTTGTAGACAGCGTGAGATTATTTCGGATTACGTTCAGGCCTGAATGAAGACACCTCGCCCTCATTCGCTGTCTCTCCCTGCCATTGTTTCCCTTCATTGTCTGAATCAATACGTTTAGCTAAAGATAATGGCTGATTATTCAAAGGCATAGCAATAAGCAATGCGTTTAATGTATTGAAAGAAGCTGTTGACGTGTTTTCCTGCACATTCGTCGAATGTTTATCAGCGTTGCTTTAAATGCAAATGGAATTCAATGTTATTTGTACAGAATCAATTTTTATTCATGTGGCAATGATTCTGGAGTCGTATTGAGCTGAAGAAGAGAGTTCAAGCACGTGAACCCGAGGCCGCGGTCGGCCGTTTCAAAAGGTTATGCTTTAGTTGTCTTTAGAGGCTTTGAATCTCAATAAGATTGTGGCTTTAAGAACTGAGACTGAGGAAAAAATATTTTCGACTTTTTTTTTTGTTGAAGTTGGCTAATCTCTGTATTGTATAGTGCTTGCTGTGTACTGTAGATGCATTATGCAATAAAAAAACATTTCTGATAGTAGTATGACATCATCTTGTTGCGTGTTTAGTTGACACTTGGCAACGCAATTGGATTTATGCAATATGTTAATGCACTGGATATTATGAACTAACAATGAACAAAAATTGTATTTATTTACTTAACATATGGAACTAAATAGTTGAATTGGATGTCATGATCTAAAAATGAATATTTTTAATTTTTCATTTTTTTAAGTTTTCATTTTCGATTATTGTATTTGTGGTATTTTTGCATTAATTCATGATGCATTACTAGTCATTTACACAGCTTGAAATAATAAAAAAATGTACCTAGATTCATAAATTGTTCATTTTATTCAAGTTAGCTCTTGCATTAACTAACAATTACTGTGTTGTAATTCAGCATGACTTCTGATTCTCTTCTTGAAAATATTATTTAACATTTCTTTGTTAAATAAAATTAAATAAATTTGTAGGTAAATTGTTTATTGTATAATTTTTTTTCTAATGTTTTTAAAAGAACTCTTCTATGCTCAGTTTTTGCTGCTTCATATTTGTGTTCATTTTTTCAAGATTCTTTGATTAAGAAAGTTCAAAATAGCATTTGTTTGAATGAAATCTTCTGAAACGTTATAAATTTCTCTACTGTTGCTTTTGTTCAGTTCAGTGCATCACTGCTGAATAAGCGTTAATTTTTTTTAAAATTATTATTATTATTTTTTTCAGTGGTAGTTTATCACAAGTTCCACAAACATGTTAAATATTAAAAAACAGTTTTCAGCTTAGATAACAGAAGAAATTTCTTGAGCATCAAATCAGCATATTAGAATGATTTCTGAAGAATCATATGACACTGAAGACTGGAGTAACAATGCTGAAAATTCAGCACTGCATCACAGGAATATATTTCATTTAAAAATATATTTAAATAGAAAATGGTTATTTTAAATTGTAAAAATATTTCAGATTTTTTAAATATATTTTTTTTTACCTTGATGAGCATAAAAGGCAAATCCTGCAGAAACAGACCTGAACTTGAACTAACAAAGAACAACAATTGTATTTATTTACTTAACATATGGAACTAAATAGTTGAATTGGTCATGATCTAAAAATTCATATTTTTCATTTTAATTATTGTATTTATGGTATTTTTTGCATTGTTAATTCCTAATTGTTTAGAATACATTACTATTCATTTACTCAAGTTGAAATAATGTAAAAAATTTAAATATTAAATATTAACATTAACCTAGATTAATAAATGCTTTTCATTTTATTTCATGTTAGCTGTTGCATTTACCAACATTAACAATATTGCAATTCAGCATGTGACCTCTAATTCTTCTCTTGAAAAATATTTAGCTATTATTTAGCATTTTTCTTTCATGTTTGTATAAAAATTTTTTAAAAAAATTTTTTAAAAATTTTTAGTTTGTTTTTAGAAGAATTCTCTAAAATGTCTCTTAAATGTAAATCTTTTAAAACATTACAAATGTCTTCACTGTAATTTTTGATCAGTTTAAATAGTGTTAATTTAGTATTTATTTTTACTTACCCCAGACTTCTCAATGGTTGTGTATCACAGTTTCCACAAACATATTAAATTGCAAAAACAGATTTCATCTTAAATAATTAGAAATGTCCGTTGAGCAAGCAGCAAATCAGCATATTAGAACGATTTCTGAAGGATCATGTTACAGACTGGAATGATGATGCTGAAAATTCAGCTTTGCATCACAGGAATAAATTTAATTTAAAATATATTTAAATACAGAATGGTTATTTTAAATTGTAAAAATATTTCAGATTTTTTTTTTACTGTATTTTTTACCTTTTTAAAAGGCAAATCCTGCAGAAACAGACCTCAGCTCATTGGATGTTTAGTTGACACTTGGCAACACAATACGGTTCAGTATGTTAATGAACTGGATATTATGAATTAACAATGAACAAAAATTGTATTTAT
Source organism: Cirrhinus mrigala (assembly GCA_036247105.1). Classification (NCBI taxonomy): domain Eukaryota; kingdom Metazoa; phylum Chordata; class Actinopteri; order Cypriniformes; family Cyprinidae; genus Cirrhinus; species Cirrhinus mrigala. The sequence continues at coordinate 27,474,986 of CM070016.1, forward strand.
TTAACACATGGAACTAAACAGTTGAATTGGATGTCATGATCTAAAAATGAATATTTGTAATTGTTTTCATTTTCAGTTATTGTATTTGTGATATTTTTTGCATCGTTAATTCATGATTGTTTATAATGATGTACATTCCTAGTCATTTACACAGGTTGAAATAATCTAAAAATGTAAATATGCTTTTCATTTTATTCATGTTAACTGTTGCATTAACTAATATTAACCGTATTGTAATTCAGCATTTGACATCAAATATTATTCAGCATTTTTCGTTCGCATTTGTCTAAAAATGCCTTTTTTGAAGTTGTTGTTGTTGTTTTTAGAAGAATTCTCTTATGCTCAGTTTTTGCTGCTTAATAGTTTTGTGCACATTAACAAATATCTTTACGGTCACTTTTGATCAATTTAATCAGTGTTAATTAAGTTTTTATTTTTACTTGTCGCAGACTTTTGAATAGTAGTGCCTCACGGTTTCCACAAATATATTAATTGGCAAAAACAGCTTTTATCTTAAATCATAGGAAATGTCTCTCAAGCAGCAAATCAGCACATTAGAATGATTTCTAAAGGTTACTGAAGTTATGATGCTGAAAATTCAGCTTTGCATCATAGGAATAAATTACATTTTGCAACATATTTAAATAAAAAAACTGTTATTTTAAATTGTAAAAATATTTCAGATTTTTTGCTATATTTTTTACCTTGGCGAACGTAAAAAGGCACATCCAGCAGAAACGGTGCGATCCGTATGCTGTTCTGACCACGGAAACCGCACTTCCCCTTTAAGAGCTTTTCTGTACTAACCTTCAACATGCACTCGGGCAAGGAGCATGGGAAGTCTAAATATTATTAGCTCATTCTCTGGTTTGTTTCATAGGGAGGCGTTTGATGGAGGGGTGAGCGTCTTTAATTGCTTTTAGGGCCGCAGCTGTATGGGTTTTTTTGTTAGTTAATATTTAGTTAATCTCTAGACTCCAGACCTGCGGGAGAGTTTTCCAGCACCTCTTCATCCATCTTGCGCTGATCTGTATTCCTCCAGCACCATTAACCTTCACCGAGGGTGAGGAAGAGGGGGGCGAGGAGTCGACTTTGTGGGGGCAGGGATACCGAGGACTCTCTCCGCTCTGTTTGTTTTCCATTACACGCCTCTACGCCCGGCCCCAAGTTCTCCTGGCCTGCGTTCGCGGCAGCCATCAGGGCTCACCGCAGGTCCATACGGCACCGGGCCCTATAAAAAGGCTCTCTAGTATTCCCGTTCTCACCGCGTTGGACCCGAACGCAGGGAATTACCTCAAAAGCCAGATTGCCTGTCCTGTCCCTAATCCAGGCTACAGCGAGACACTGGCAGCGGATCTGGATTCAGACGGAAACCCCGAAGCGCGCTGACGCACGAACCGGGTGGGCATCGCAGGGGAACGGGCCGTCGGATCTCGCGACCTCTCGCGCTCCATATGTTGACTTGCGAGCGGGTTGTTTGTCCCGAACCCTCTTCTTCTTTTTCGACGAGGGCCCGATCGGTCTTCATTATCTAGGCCGCGGCTGAGACCTGAAAACGGCTCGGTGATGAATGAGACCTTTAAGCTCACATTAATAGCTAACTATTGCTCATAAGGAGATTTAGATTGGCGCTCGTTGCTTGATTGGTGCGCCGCTCTCTTGTGTGTCTTTGTGTGTCTTTCAAGGGGACGAAGAGCGTTTCGAGTGCTTGTGCCGCTTTTGGTATGCTAAAGCAACCGTTTTGTGTGTTTTGGGTTGCTCAAAGGCCTCTAGATTGGTGAAGTGCTGCAGGCTTTGACATGTAGAGTCTATAGAGGGATGTAAACATTCAACATTGCGAAAATCGACCCTGAGAATCGCTCCACTTTGTTTTGTCATCATTTGCTCATCCTCAAGCACTTAAAATGACAAAAAAACACTATAAAAAGCACTGTATTATCTTCTGAAGATACATGATCATTTCTGAAGAACAGACTGAATTCTGCTGCTTCTATTTTGCACATGCTCATATTTATTTGTGACCGTGGACCATAAAACCAGTGTTAAGTAGCACAGGTATATTTGTAGCAATAGCCAAATTATCAATTTGTCTTTTATGCAAAAAATCATTAGGATATTAAGTAAAGATCATGTTCCGTGAAGACATTTTGTAGATTTTATTTTTCGATTAGTAATATGCATTGCTAAGAACTTCATTTGGACAACTTTAAAGTTGATTTTCTCAATATTTTTTTTTTTGCACCCTCAAATGTAAAAAATTGACCCTTTTGACTGGTTTTGTGGTCTTTTTTTTTTTTTTTTTTTTTTTTTTCTAGTCATAGTTTGTTATTTTGAAGAAAATATCATTTATGGTGATGTTAAAATGACTGGAATCAGTAAGATTTTAAATGAAATATATTATTTTATTCAGCAAGTATGCATTAAATTGCTCGAAAGTGACAGTAAAAACATTTATAGAGATTTCTATTTCAAATAAATGCTGTTTATTTTTTAACTGTATATTCATGGTTTCCATAAAAATGTTAAATATTTTCAACACTGATGATAAGAGAGTTTCTTGAGCAGCAAATCGGCATATTATAATGATTTCTGAAGGATCATGTGACGCTGAAGACTGGAGTAATGATGCTGAAAATTCAGCTTGGCATCACAGAAATAAATTAAATTTTAATATATATTTAAACAGAAGACAGTTATATTAAATAATAACAATATTACAGATTTTACTGTATTTTTTTTATTAAAGAACCACAGCCTTGAGCATAAAAAGAGTATATATTTAAAAAAATCTTACACACTTAATCATTTTTATCATGTCATATTCATTCATTTTAGTCAATTTGATCTAAAGCTGCAAACGATTAGTCGCGATTAATCGATTCAAAATAAAAGTTTGTTTACATACTATATGTGTATATAAAAATACATATACATGTATACAATAGTCAGCATTTGAAGTGGATCAAAACCTTTTATCAAAGTTGTCCTAAAATCAAAACGATACCTGTTCTTGTCTTAAAACAACTTTGATTAACTTTTTTTTGATCCACTTCAAATGTTGACTACTGTATATTAAGGAAAATGTGTTAGATTTATATGTAAAATATTTATATTTATATATAATATAAATTATATACAAGTGTTTACATACAAATACATACAAATATATATTTTTTTAAATATATACATATATGCGTGTATTTATATATGCATGATAAATGTACACAGTACACACACATATATAGTATGCAAACATAAACTTTTATTTTAAATCGATTAATTGTGACTAATTGATTTGATTTCATTTTAAATTTTAAGTGACAAAAATAACAAATGTGACCCTGGACCACAAAACCTGTTATAAGGGTAAAT